>CAIGQZ010032594.1:8735403-8746030 GCA_903798205.1 Danio tinwini
CTTGTTTTCCTCAGGTACATTCAAGGAGCGTCGTCACCCAAAGACATGGTCATTCTTGTTGACGTGTGAGTATGTGCTTGTCATTTAGAAACTACACATTCACTGTACAACATTTATTTGTTGGTTTGCTTGTTTGTTTGTTTGTTTAAGACTTTTCCGTCCACAGGAGCGGCAGCGTCAGTGGACTCACTCTAAAACTGATCAAAGCTTCGGTCACAGAAATGCTCGACACACTCTCCGATGATGATTATGTCAATGTAGCCAGGGTAAGTTAGCAGTTGTGAACATGCCATGAAGGGTTTTTATTGGACTGTTGTACTTTTATGGACTTTATTGGACTTTTCATGGACTGTTTTTAGACCAGCGGTTTATAGAGACACAAAAATGTAAAAAAAAAATTCATTCACAAGGTGCATCATCCACTTATAACACTCTGCTCGCAGATATATCAAATATATAACATTTTCATCGATTTGTAATAATCCACCCCAAAGAAGACGGAGCCACATCTATCTATTTATGTATTGCAGTAGACCAATATTTGTTCGAAGTTGTTTCCCAAGCTGTTTCAAACTGAAAAATAAACTCCAAACAGTTTCCACTTTCACCTGATTTTGTTCAAAACTAAATTGCTTAAAGTATTTTGATAATTAAGTACTGCCGACACATTAGTTATGCATTTTAACTCCATTTTCTCTCTCTTTATGTGGTAGTTTAATGAGAAGGCGGAGGCAGTGGTGCCCTGTTTCGATCACCTGGTTCAGGCCAATGTGCGCAATAAGAAGATCTTCAAAGAGGCCGTGCAGCAGATGCAGGCCAAAGGAACCACCGATTACAAATCCGGCTTCCATTTCGCCTTCAACCAACTCCTAAACGTGAGTCTGAAAACACTTTACACAAGTCAGTCAACGGCATTACAGAGAGACACTTTGTAAATCATTTGTAAACAATAAAAAAACTGTGCTTTAGTAGTACAACTGAATGACGTTAACATGATTTTAGTGTAACTCCTTATGCACGTCTGTCTAGTTTGTTTACACTGAATAACAATAGAAAAGTGTTCTGTCAACATCAACAGTTTAAACACAGGAATTCATGAGTAGTTAAAGATAAGTTAATGGTGATGTACCCCTCCAAGTAAAGTCATGATGTAATTATACATTAACAGCTCATGAGTTCATGTTAGTTACATTTAGCTTAAAAATGTCTTAAATGTTAATTAATACATTCATTAGCAACATGTACTAACCAGTAATTAAGGTAGCCGTTCATTAGACCCATCATAATGAATTAATGATTAGTTTACATTTTAATACATCATTATTCATGTACTGGCGACGCAGTAGATAGTGCTGTCGCCTCACAGCAAGAAGGTCGCTGGTTCGAGCCTCGGTTGGGTCAATTGCCATTTCTGTGTGGAGTTTGCATGTTCTCCCTGCGTTCACGTGGGTTTCCTCCGGGTGCTCCCGTTTCCCCCACAGTCCAAAGACATGCAGTACAGGTGAATTGGGTAGGCTAAAATTGTCCATAGTGTATGAGTATGTGTGTGGATGTTTCCCAGAGATGTGTTGCGGCTGGAAGGGCATCCGCTGCGTAAAAACGTGCTGGATAAGTTGGCGGTTCATTCCGCTGGGGCGAACCCGGATTAATAAAGGGACTAAGCCGAAAAGAAAATGAATGAATGAATATTCATATACTGTTATTGTAAAGTGTTACTGAATTTTCTTCATTTAAGACATAAAATGTTTACAGATTGATAATTTTCTGATCCCATAACTCTGTTGTTAGTTGATTTGGAAAATATAAACAAATGTTTGAGTATAATGTTAACATATAAAGAGTTCAGATGCAAAAACCAAATGAAATGAAATGAAATTTCCACAAAAATTTAGCATTTTTTTCAGCCTCCTATGTTTATGTTGAATTATTTCACTTTAAAGACCATGAAAATAGCTTATTTTTTGGCATAAAAGGGAAATTACTGAATCTACACAGAAGCCTGATAACAACGCTCATGTTAGAAGAAGATTTTAGATGGCATTTAGAGGTTTTTGCATCTGAACTCTTCATATACTTTCCATGTGAATTTATCTTTTGAGATTTGACTGCAAATGTCAAGTCCATAACGCTGGCATTGCTCCTGTTTCTCATTGTCCTGCAGAAGACCAATGTTCCTCGAGCCAACTGTAATAAAATCATCATGTTGTTCACCGACGGTGGCGAGGACCGAGCGCAGGACATCTTCGAGCAGTACAACTGGCCTAATAAGACGGTCTGATCATTACTTACTATTTTATAAAAAGATATGACTTCCTGCTTCTCTGTGTGTTTCTGCTGTGCCGTTGTCATTTTGAAGTGCGTGTTCCTCGTAATTAGCCCTTTTCCTCCAGTGAAACTGCTCGTTTGCTGTCTAATCTGCTGGGGTAATTGTGGGATGTGCGCTGGTCTCTGCAGGTCCGCGTGTTCACGTTCTCGGTGGGGCAGCACAATTACGATGTCACTCCGCTGCAGTGGATCGCATGCTCTAATAAGGGTAAGACACATGCTCATTTAGCAAAGATGCTAGCTGCGGAGTACTGTGGAGTGGCCAGAATTTTAACTGTGTGCTCAGAGCATTTAATAATGGCTTCATTCTGGGTTTACTAAACTCGCTTCGCACTCCATGAATGCTCCATCACAAACATGACATGTCAGTGTTTCTTTTTAACCCAAACAATCAATTTTTTTGGTTGCTTGTCCAAAATATTATTTAAAATGAGCTGAAACAGCACAATTCTTGAGATTTTATTAGGAAAACCTAATTGTTTGATGTTCAATCCACTTAAATTTGTAAAAAAGGAAATAAGTCAACTTAATTCCTTCATGTTGTCCCAACACAAATAGATTTTGTGGAACCCAGAATTTTTTACAGAGAACACTGAAAAAAAATGGTGGGTTCCCAGTGTTTTCTCCACTGGAGATTACTTCCGGTATTCCTAACGAACTACAACTCCTAGAACTCTTTGCACACATCAACTAGCAGCTAGCTACAATCTGGACACACAGACACTGCAGTAGCTCGTTTTGACAGATTACATGGATTATATATACACTTGACTTTTACATTCACATTGCTGAGTTTTGTTTCTACAAACATTAAGAAGCTTTTTTTTCTTGTTTGATTTCCCGTGTTTTGATTCTTGCCTTGTTCACTGTTTTGATCCTTTGCTGCCTACCCTGACCTTTTGTCTGTATTTTGACTACGTTTGTTGGATTACCTTTATGCTCCTGTTTTTGACCATTGCCTGTACGACCTTTCCTTTAATAAACTGCATGTGTATCCGCACATCTGTTGTCAGTGTCAGCTTCGTAACAGTTTCAGGCAATTCCTTCATGTTGTCCCAACACAAAAAGATTAAGTTAACGTAATTGTTTTTACAAATTTATGTGGATTGAACAAAAAACAGTTAAGTTACCCTAATTAGGATGGATTTGCCTGAATTTGGCCTACAAAAATCGAAAAGCTTTCTATACTTAGTTGAGGTGTAAAAGTTTGGTATCGTCATACAGGAAACCTTTTGAAATGACATAAAACACTAGTTGCTTCCATTCAAAGATGCTAAATAAATTTATGCGCAAATCTGGATGTTGTTTAAAAAATTTGCTTACAATGTAGCGTTTCCATTCAGTAAGTCAAAGAGAACAAAATCATCACTGATGAATTGGCGCCAAGTATCAAACATAAAAACAGAATTTGCTGTAGTCGGAGAAGCTGCTCGAGTTTTGTTTCCAGCACATCAGCAAACGGAGAAAAAAAGAAATATGTCTTTATCATATCTATGCAGTAGACCCTTTTTACAAGACGATGATGACTTGTTTCAGCAGTTGTTTACATATTTAATATGCCAGTTTTAAGAAAGTGTTTACATTTACAAAGCTATACTTTGTATTTCATCATTTTTGCATTAAATTACAAAAAGTTTGTTTATGTGAGGGGTTTGTTTGCATCTATGAACGGTGAATTTGATATTAGTCTCTCTACTGGCTGCTGTCTCACACAATAATTTTTTCGAAAGTCGCAAAAACATTTGTTTTTTTGTTATTTGAGCAAATTGGAATAAAAAAATATATGTATTTGTTGCACTTTCCCATTCACTGCAATCTAACGTTTACCCAACTATGGTGACTTTGCCTGCTGAGAAACCCAAAAATGTGAAAAAGGCCTATATTGCAGCTGAATGGAGACAAAAAACCTTTTTTGTCTTCTATAATTTCTACCTACCCAAAATTGAAGTCTCCCCATACCGTCCATACAGTTGTATAAATGCAAGATCTTAGTTTTGTTTAAAAGAAAACCTTTAATAATACATAAAAACCTGCTAAAATTAAAAAAATATTATTCTATGTTGATTTATCCTATGATAAACCACCACTCGTGGAGAGTAGAATTGGCCACAGTTTAGTGCAGTCTGTCAAACTGGCGCAGAGATATCAGGCTTTTCTGAAAGGCTGGTTATTTTACAGATTATGAGGGATAATAACGGTTTAAAAGATTTTAAAGTGATTTTAAATCCCTTAATATGAAGAATAAAACACACAGCATATACTAGACAACAAGAGACACTATGACTGTCATTGCATATACTGTAGATACATGTATAGTTGTTGGTAAGAAAAACACTTTAATTTATTTGTGACCCTGGATGACAAAATAAGTATGGGTCAAAATCATTGATTATCTTTTATGCCAAAAATGAGAATATTGAGTAAAGGTCATATCCCACAAAGATATTTTATAGATTCCATGTAAGTATATCAAAATTCGGAAAGGCAAAAGGCTAGAGTTTTGTTTTTGGTAAAAAATTTGTTAATGCTATGTGTTTTTTGAATATTCAGGACCACCTTTATCACATAGATATACATGTTAAGCATTTTTTGAACAAAACTACCAGATTCCACACACTAGTGGGTTTAGCCGTGGTCATTCTAGAGTTTGAGCTTGTGAAAGTCATATTCTGTCACCAATTTTGTGAAAAGGGCCAGGATAAAACAAGATTATTAGACATTGATAAAGTGAGCGATTATTCCATATTTTTTTTTATTCTGAGGTCACGTTTTAAATGAATCACTGGCACTACCCTTCCTACACTTCAAGAACTGTACTCCTCCAGAGTGAGTAAAAGGGCTCGCAAAATCACTCTGGACACCTCGCACCCAGCACACTACCTGATCGAACTGGTACCGTGTGGTCGGCGCTACAGAGCACCGAGCACAAAAACAGCCAGACACAAGAAAAGTTTCTTTCCTCAGGCCATCTACCTCATGAACAGTTAAATATTCCCCTACTGTGCAATAAACGTGCAATACTTTTTCATACGCACTTGTACACAGCACCTTATAACAATATACAATGCAATACTTTCTCATACGCACTTGTACACAGCACCTCATAACCTGTATATTCATAACAAATCTGTAAATACAATTCAACATCTAGATCTTTTTGACTAACTGCATCTCTGTTTAATGTTTATAGTCTTTTTTTTTCATATTTATTTTATGTTGTCACTTGTCACTTTATGTACACTGGAAGCTTCTGTAGCCAAAACAAATTCCTTGAGTGTGTGAAGCACACTTGGCAATAAAACTGATTCTGATTCTGATCTTTGATTGGTCTCACGCAATTACATGATGCAATATCACAGGTCAGAGTTCATGAAGCATGAACTTTGCAATGCAGCGACATGCGAAATTTGTTGCATGAGCTTGCGTTTCTGGTCTGCTGAATTCATATTAGTAAAAAGTCTATGGAATGAGAAGTGCAGTGTAACATCGGCTTTAAAGTCCACATGAACCAGGAGCTGCGTATTTTTGTATTGTGATGCAGTTTCTATTGAAACTGTATATTAAATAAGAAAACAGTGGGCGTGGCTTGTTTTTTCTACTGTGAGCTGATTGGCTGTAGTAAAGTTAGCATTTCATTCAGAAAGATCAGCAAAAGGGTTTGGGGAGAGTTATTACAACCTAACAGACTCCTCTTCCTCACCATCTCTGTTGTCATAGCCATGTCAAAAACTGACAGTTAGAGGGACGTGCTTAAATATGTTAGACACGCCCAATACCTCAGACAGACATAATCTGAGACTTTAACTGAAAACAAACAGAAAGTGCATTTTCAGATTTCAATTTTAGATTACAAGGGCAAACAATTTTTTTTTTCTTAATGACATGCACAGATGAATTGTTCACCACAAAACTAGCAATGTGAGCTAACAAAGTCAATATGGTTAGTTTTGATTTCATGTGTACTTTAAGGTCTTACATTCATAAATGAACAATGAGCTTAATTTTTTTTAAATCAAATAAAATGCATTTACAAAGCACAGTAAAAACAACAGCAGTTGGCCACTGTGCTTTACAAAATGGCTGTTAAGAAAAGAGAAAGATAAAATAAGCTTAAATAACCACAGTGTATTTACAGACATAAAATAAAATAAGCATTTTACAGAAAACTAAGGTGTTTGTTTTATATATAAGCTACATTTTATATCTAAAATAATTCACACTATATTTAAAGCTGCTAAGTAACTGTATTTCTCTGAATGGACAAAAGATTGGTTGGTCTTTTGGTTGAACACAATCCTCAAAGATGGAGTGCTGGTTGAAACTTTCACAAAATCCTCTCTGAGCACTGAGCAAAACCACATTGCTTCACTCGCATACTCCAGCTAATTGAGTTTTTTTTCTTGTAAATGCATTATAATATTGAAAAATATGTTTCGTATATGCTTTGTTATATAAGTTGATTTATATGGCGATGCATGTTGAGATATACATGTGACGTCTCTTTGAGCGTCTCTCTGTCTCGGCAGGATACTATTTTGAGATCCGCTCCATCTGTGCTATAAGGATTAACACCCAGGTGAGTTATTCAGACACACACTCACACAAATATGAATGTGAGTTCTATTATGGCTGAGAGAACAAAGCAAAGGAATGCCCTGAATGTTGGTTTGATTTTAGTGCACTTTTAATAGAACTGTTTCATGATTTAACAACAAGTAAACAAATTCTTTGTGATTCAAAACTCAAACTCAGGAGTAAAATAACTGTTTAATGAATCAATTCATGACTGATTTGTTTTATGTGATGTGATTTGCTTTAAACTTGTCTCACAATCTCAGTATAAGATCGACAAAACGTTTTAACACTGTAAATCAAATTGATTAAAATATTTCATATTGAATTGTCTCTTATGACAGGTGTTTGTTTTAATGAATCAATTCATACTTTTATTTGATTTAGACAACGTACTTGGTCCACTCATAAATATTTATCATCTCACAAGTATGAGTGAATCAAAAGACTTTAGTTCTATGATCCAAACTGATTTAAAATTTAACAAAAAGGGTTTGTATCAATACTTGTTCAAAACAAAAACAACATGATTTGTCAAAAAAAATACATTTTGAATTACCAATTTGGGCGGATCGATACGCTTGACTCATTTCAGTGAATATGCTTAAAATGTTCAGTGAATCTTTTTGTTTATGATTTATGTGCAATAGATTTTCATGTCAATTAAATTAATTACTTTATTATTAAATTATTATTTCTACTAATCTTCATTTTGTGAAAAATAAATCCATTTGATTAGAATTTTTTAACTAGATTTTTGTCATATTTTTCAATTTTATGATTCTTTGTACCTTAAAACAAGAAGAGATGTCTTGTTTCAAAGCAAATACAGTACTTTAATACTGAGATGTGAAAAATATATCAAAATAATCAAAAATATGTACATTAAATTATTTAAAGCATTTATTTATTTTTCTAAAATATTATTTTATATAAAATATGATTTTATCATCTATTTATTTTTAAATATTATAATTTTTGATATTATTTCCATACATTTAATTATTCGCCATGTAGTGTTAAAGTATGTTCACCCAAAATTTAAATTCTAATTTTTTCAATGTTATTTAATTAATTTTTCAATTAATGACCCTCATGAAATCATCTTTTATAAACAGCAATGATCCAGAGACTTTCAAAGTTCAGAAAAGGAACTAAAATCATCGTCAAAACATTACTTCGGAGCATTGCTGTCTATGGAGGATGAGGGAGCTCTCTGGTTTTATCTAAAACATGTCTCAAATTTGTGTTCCAAAGATGAACAAAGGTGGCTTGAAATGACATGAGAATAATCAATTAATAACATATGTTTCATTTTGGGTAAACCAGCCCTTTAATATAATTACAAAAGCAGGCTTTTATGAACCCATATTTTGCTTTATTATGTGTGTTTGTGTGTATCAGGAATATCTGGATGTATTGGGTCGCCCGATGGTTCTGGCAGGCAGAATCGCCAAACAAGTACAGTGGACAAACGTCTATCAGGATGCGCTGGTGAGAGCCACTTCAACACACTTCTGACTGTGAAATATAAAGTTAAAGTCAGAATTATTAGCCCTCATGAATATTTTTTTCCAATTTATTTAATGGATTTTTCTACACACAATAGTTTTAATAACTCATTTATGATTACTGATTTATTTTATCTTTGTCATGATGACAGTGCATAATATTTTACAAAGTATTTTTCAAGACACTAGTATTCAATTTAATTGTCATTTAAAGGCTTAACTTGGTTAACTAGGTTAATTAGGCAAGTTATGGTAATTAGGCAAGTTATTGTATAACAGTGGCTTGTTCTGTAGACTATGGAAAAAGATTATTTAAATATTATTATAAATATTATAATATATTGTTTAGGGGACTAATAATATTGACCTTAAAATAGTTAAAAAAAATAAAAAACTGCTTTTATTCTAGCTGAAAACAAAAAAACAAATAAGACTTTATCCAGAAGAAAAAATATAATAGGAAATACTGTGAAAAATTCCTTGCTCTGTTAAACATAATTCAGGAAATACTTAATGAAGTAAAAAAATCACTGGAGGGCTACAAAATTTGACTTTAACTGTATGTGTAATGCCACAATAAGAGTTGTCTGAGTGTGTTGAGTTTGTGTGTGTGGATTATCAGGGTCTGGGTCTGGTGGTGACGGGGACGATGCCGGTGTTCAACCTCACTGTGAATGGAGACTCTCAGGTGATGCTCCATTACTGAAGAATCCTCATCATCATCTTCATCTTCTTCTTGACTCTTAAGCTGTCCTCAGATCAGTGAGTGCTGTGGTTGTGTGTTCAGAATCAGCTGATTTTAGGTGTGATGGGGGTCGATGTTCATCTGGACGAGCTGAAGAGACTCACGCCACAGTACAAGGTGAAGACTTTTCTCTCAAATCCTGAGTCATCCCTAATGAGTTTATAATACATTATAAATTTTGTGGTATTTATAATAATAATATATACTAAAATATATTATATAAGGTTTACAAAAATTTGACCGTAGTGTATGAGTGTGTGTGTGTGTGTGTGCATGGATGTTTCCTAGTGATGGGTTGCAGCTGGAAGGGCATCCGCTGCGTAAAACATATGCTGGATATGTTGGGGGTTCATTCTGTTGATTATCAAGGGGACTAAGCCAAAAAGAAAATTAATGATTAAATAATAATAATATTAATATTATGCATTTATCTATTTAGTAGTGGTGTAACAAATCACAAATCTCACAGTTCAGATCAAACTACGTTTTTTTGAGTCAAGGATCGGACCATTATTCAAATCAACAAAAAAGGGAGGAGACTAATGTAGTTTGCTTTCTATTTATACAAAATTATTACTGCAAAAACTGTTGGTAACTTAGACATATCTTAGAACCTGTAATGTTAATAAAAATCAAAATCAAGAAAGAACCTATTCAGTGACATAATTTTGATGGTTGTTTGTCGCCACCTGTTGGATACACAGTGTAATTGCTACAACCTTCACCACCGTCAAGTTCCATTAAACAGTGATTTTAATCTTTACCATAAACATCGGTGTTTATATCTGAACTATAAACTGTTCTCCCAGCACTTCTGTGTTATTTATTTGTTTGTAACTAACTGAAAAAGGTGTATAAACTGAATCTCTCTCTATTAAATGCAGATTTGAATGTAGCGCTTCGAAGGATTAATAAACAAATGCAAAACATTATCATTTATAGTTCATGTTGCGCAGGTTTGAATTGAGATCACGATCATTTAATGTTTTATTGGGCAGCTTTACACTAAATGCATTAATATAGGCTAAGCAGTGACAGAAAACACTTTTATTTAATAACTAGGTCCCACCACAACTTCTTTCCGTCATCATTATAGTTTACAGGTAAGTCAAAACGTCTTCATTCACGTGATTTGAATGACACGGGAGGCGAAAAAAGTTATTAATCCGCGGGTCATGTGCATTGCGAACTGTGGGTTGTAATCCGTTATACCCCTACTATTTTGTCTTTCTGTACCTGATATAATACATATTTCATTATTAGTTCACATAAAAAATTCATAGCAATAAACTGCTATAAAAGAATGTTGACCCCAATGTATTTTTAATGTAGAAAGTGCTTTTATTATTTAATAACACTGCATCTACATTTCTCAGTTCATGAACTCTCTTTGCATATGACTGCTATTGTTGATTTATATCATATATTGTGATTTTATTAGTAAGAGTCTTTGAAAAGCTGATATTTAGCACTA
>CAIGQZ010032594.1:8759286-8774788 GCA_903798205.1 Danio tinwini
TGTGTGTGTGTGTGTGTGTGTGTGTGTGTGTGTGTGTGTGTGTGTGTATACAGTTGAAACCAGAAGTGTACATACACTGTATAAAAAGGCACATAACCATTTAAAAAGAAGTCAGATGTTAATGTGACTAAACTTTTTCTCTTTTAGGTAGGTTAGGATTATCAAATTTGTTTCTGTTCTGCTTAATAGCAGAATATTGAGAGAGATATTTTTTTGAGAAATTGTTATAACTTTTCTTGAAAGTCAAGTTTACATAAAATAAGATTTTTATGCCTCTGAAAAAGCTCAAATGATGGTGTCAAGATTTTGGAAGTTTCTGATTGGCTAATTGACAACATTTGAGTTAATTGGAGGCACAACTGTAGAATAGTATTTAAGGAAAACCTCAAACACACTGCTTCCTTGTGTGACAACATGGGAAAATCAACAAGCCAGAATCAACAAATAGCCAGATTACAATTCACTAAATTACACTGGGAAAAAGACACATTTTTGGGGACATGACCTCTGGTCTGATGGAGCTAAGATTGAACTGTTTGGCCATAATGACCAGTATTACATTTGGAGGACAAAGGGGAAAGCTTACAAGCCTAGAAACACTATCCCAACTATGAAGTATGGGGGCAGCAGCATCATGTTGTGTGGCTGTTTTACTGCAGCAGGGACTGGTCCACTTCACAGCATAGATGGCATTATGAAGAAAGAACATTATGTAGAAATACTGAAGCAAAATCTCAAGACATCAGCCAGGAAATTACAACTTGGCCACAAGTGGGTGTTCCAAATGGACCATGACCCTAAGCATACTGCCAAATTAGTTTAAATGTGCTTTAAGGACAACAGAGTGAATGTCTTGGAGTGGCCATCACAAAGCCCTGACCTCAATCCTATAATAAATTTGTGGGCAGAGTTGAAAAAGCTTGTGCAAGCAAGACAGCCAACAAATCTGACTCAGTTACACCAGTTCTGTCAGGAGGAATGGGCCAAAATTCCTGCAAACTATTGTAAGAAGCTTGTGGAAGGATAGCCAAAACATTTGACCAGTTTAAAAGCAAAGCTAAAAAAATACCAAGAAAAAGTGTGTAAACTTTTGATTGTCTAGAAATGAATAAAAAATTCTCAAAATCTCATTATTCTGGCATTTAGCAAATGTAAATCATTTAGGTAATCCTAACGGACCTAAAATAGTAAACGTTTAGTATCATTTAACACCATATATATATTTATACTTCTATAATAGTTGTACCTAAGCTAATAAATAACTTTATATACTGTAGGTATTATGCAATCTACACAATTTCAGTGTGAAATTGTAAAATGAATATATTAAATATTATATTAGTATGAAAGTACATTAACATACAGATGGTGATACAATTTATAGTCAAATATTGACTATATTTACCTACCTCAGAAATTTTTACTCCTTTTTCAAATATGTCATACATTTTCCACTTTTTTATTATATTTTACTATTATTTAACCATGAAGTCTCATTGAGATTTAAAATCTCTTTTACAAGAAAGACCTGGCCAAGGTAACAGCCGTACAGTTAAACAATTTTAAAATACATAATCACCACATAACAACAACATTTCATTGGTTCTCTCAACAAAAATAATCACATGCTTCCAATACCAGTCTCTTTATAATGCCTTTAAATTCACCAAAATACACAATGTCTTCATGTCTGCTTGAGGTTGGGCTGTTTTTCGGTGAGGTCGACCCGTACCTGATGTTCGCCCTCTACAACAACTCAATCTACTCCCGTCATCAGACCTTCCAGTATCAATCAGCCTGCGAACCCACAGCCAGCAGCCACACAGGAGCCGCACACAGAGGATTCTACGTGGTGAGAAAATGATTCAGTCCACTAAACTCCATCATAATGTATCACTTATAATGTAAAGTCATGACATTCTGAAGTGTCATGTGATTAAGAGGCTTTCATTCTCTCGTTAGCCTTCCATAGCGGATTTTCTCAGCCTGGCCTGGTGGACGTCTGCAGCCGCATGGTGAGTATGTCTAAAGAACGTTGCTATAATGTTGTCAGGGTGTTGACTGTTTCTTCAGTCAAGGGTTTTTTTGTTTAATTTAAAATGTGTTTCTGTTTGATCATGTATATATTTGATTCTTTGTTCATACATTCCAACATCATTAGTGCTTATGAACGTTAATGTACTGATCTAGACGCAAAGTCTAAAGCGTATGGTGCAAAAGCACTAAGTGCTTGTCCGAATCTATTTTTGCTATTTTAAGCATGGGAAAATGTTCTGTGCACCAGGCGCATGATCTAAAATCCATCATCCTTATGCTCTTAATGAGTTAAACCAGAGTTTCAACTTCCATTCCTTTTAAGTGTCAGTTGCATCACTCCATGGTGCATTTGCCTGTTGGCATTTCTGTGTGGACTTAGTTATCCCCGTGTTGGCATGGATATCCTCAGGGTGCTCCGGTTTTCAAAATTGGCCTTAGTGTTTGATTGCGTGTGCTTATGTACGCTTCGTGTATGGGTGTTTTCCATGACTGGGTTGCAGCTGAAAAGGCATCCACTGTGTGAAATATCTGCCATAATAGTTGGAGGTTCATTCTGCTGTGGTGAACCCTGATAAATATGGGATCAAGTTGAAGGAAAAAGAATCAATGAATTAATAAAACTGGCTGCAACAAAGCTGGATTCCACCAAAGCCCTTTGAGGTGAAGAAGGTATGGGAGGAGAGTGTTTTTTGTATTTATCTTGATAGTCATATATATTTTTTTATATTTTAATCTTTTAATTTGTCCTATTTAATGTTATTTGTGTACTGTTTTTAGTTTTAGCTTTTAGTTGGTCAGTGGAGCGGTCTATTTCATATTTCATATAAACTTTTTCAGACTAGCACACCCATGAGCAGAGAAATAAGCATAAATGCATTTGCTATTTGGTGCAAAACGTAAAAATGACACCTGTGCCAGACTGAAACTAGCAACAAAAAAATAAAAAAACACTTGCACATGGCGCCACATTGACTTGAATGTATGTCTTCTTCATGTGTTGTTCAATTACTCCATGTATTTAGATCCCAGTTTTCCTATGTTCCCTGTCCAGTCTCAGTTGTTGAACCCCTATCCAGGCCTGTACGTTGAAACCAGATTAACCAAAAACCAAGAATTGGCGCAAGATAAACTGAAACTAGCCAGTTAGGTTTCAGTTTAGTTTGCGTCAATTCTTGGTTTTTGGTATCACGAAGGTAACTCAGCTCAGCTGCTCCATAACATCATGGCATTGAAATTATGATTTTATTGTGAGTTTGTAATTTTGGCTTTGGTTGCTTATTTTGTTTTCACACATTGTTGTGTGTTAAAGGACTCGTGTGTTAAAGTTGCTGTCTCTTTTAGGTCTATTTTGCAGCAGTTCTTGTATGGAATCATCTACAGCAGCTGGTTCACCACAGGTTTGTGTTTCTCTCATTGGATCATGTCAGATCTTTGCATGATTTTTATGGCATGTTTCAGCTGTTAAGGCCTACTAAAATACTGTTATATATCCATGTTGCAATGACCATAAAAAGAGGAGCAAATTATATATTTATACATATAAAAATGCCCATCTAATGGTCAACATTATTTAATTCAATTTTTTTACAATCACAATTGATTAAAAAAAGTCTGCAGGAACACTTTGATTAAGATTCTCCCTTTGTACATGTCATCAGAGGTGGAAAG
The DNA here is from genome assembly GCA_903798205.1 of Danio tinwini. NCBI lineage: Eukaryota > Metazoa > Chordata > Actinopteri > Cypriniformes > Danionidae > Danio > Danio tinwini. The sequence continues at coordinate 8,762,992 of CAIGQZ010032594.1, forward strand.
CCCCACCCATTAGTGACAGTCTCTCCCTCATAAGCCTAAACAGCCCTAATGAGAAGCAGCCGTTTTGACCAGCTGAAGATAATGTCAGTGACTAAGAGGATTATAAATGTGAAGTTTTAGGATTGATCTCTATAGATAGATTTCTTTCTTCTGAGCCACTTCTTTTGACATTTTCAGTTTTTCACAGAGATAACATTAGTCCTGTTTTTAATCTGCCACTATGCTGACACATAGGCGTTTGTAGCTCCGCCCTCTTTTGTAAAGAGCACTATCTCATTTGAATTTAAAGCGACAGTCACTAAAATGGCACATTTTGGATCAAAGCCTAAAAGAGGTAGGTTCAAAGAGTTATTAAACATTATTTGCGGGGTATTTTGAGCTGAAATTTCATAAACACACTCTAGGAACATCAAAGACTTATTTTACATCTTGTAAGAAGCGACATAATAGCTCCCCTTTAAAATGTAAGAAAAAAAGTAATAGTCATTTCAATGTATATACTAAATTGGTTAAATTGACAGGAATTGTGCTATATTGTGATCTATGACAATATCAGGATATAAGATGATTTATATCGGGATATGAGATTTATGTCATATGGTCCATGCCTAAATTACATAAACGTGGTGTTAAACTAATAAAGCAGTACTCCAAACCCAATAAACACAAAGCTGAGTTTAATTTAATTGCGCGTGATCTATTTATACTTCATAAACAAGCTTTCTGGGATTGCATTATCCACATCTGTGTCTTCCAGCAGACGTCTGGGCTGAGAGTGCAGACAGTAAAGGGAGCAGCAGCTGCGTGACGGTTTACAGTCAGTTCTACTTCACCAACACCACCAACTCCTTCAACGTCCTGCAAGACTGCGGCAACTGCTCCAGGTGTGTGAGTTTAAAGTAATATATAGTTTGTTCCATAGATGGTCTAAAAATAATAATAATAATAATAGATCATTTGGACCCTGAAACACAAAACAGTCACATTTTGGAAATTTAAATTTATGCATTTTCTGAAATTTCACTGAATACAAACCTAACAGAGCACTCAGATCTCTAGGATCATATAAACTAGAAATTCCAAGAGTTCATTCAAAGCAGGGTGAATCGACTTTCAGCTACTACGCCCCCCGCTGCTGGAATCAGCTTCCAGAAATGATCAGATGTGCTCCAACATTAGGCACATTCAAATCCAGACTGAAAACACATCAGTTTAGCTGTGCCTTTACTGAATGAGCACTGTGCTACGTCCGACAGATCGCACTACTATGTTTTTCTCTTCTTTTCTATTCTTTTACAACCTGTTTTAACACATTTTATCTGTTTTTATCTGTTTTTTATTATCTGTTTTATTTTTTTTTTTACACGTGTCTTTTTTATTCTTGTTTATGTAAAGCACTTTGAATTGCCACTGTGTATGAAATGTGCTATATAAATAAACTTGCCTTGCCTTGCCTTGAAAGCTGAATAAAAAAGCTTTCCATTAATTTATACTTTGTTGGGATAGGACAATATTTATCAGAGATACAACTGTTATTAAGTTCTTAACTATTATTGAATTGCCTGCAATCCATTTTACAAATCAAAAATTTTGTTTTTATATATTTTTGGGTAGAAATTTGCTAAAGATCTTCACGAAGCATAATTTTTACTATGTATTCTAATGATTTTAATTAGTATTTTGCCATACATGTGATTGATATGTAAGAAGGTTTTGTGGTCCGGGGTCACTTTCTGTCAGCATTCTAACCACAAACTCTCTTTCTGTCAGGTTGTTTCATGCCAAGCGTATAGAAAATACGAACCTGTTGTTTGTGGTGGCTGAGACACTGCCCTGCAGCTCCTGCGAGATCGAGAAACTCCTGCCTGTCAGAACCAAGTGTATCCTTTCCTCCCATAATGCCCTTCTTACATTACAACTGCTCTGTTTGCAGCTGTAGGGTTCTTACACTATTTCTGAATTTTTGCATATATAAAGCACTTTACAACTGTGGTATTTTACATATTTACATACACATACGTACATCTTCATCACAGTATACACTGTCAAAAAATAAAAAGTTGAGTTAACTTAAAATTTTAGAGCAACCAGCTGCAAAGAAATTTTGAGTTTCTTAAACTTCAGTGGTTGAAGTTGTGCCAAATAATTTTTTTAAGTTGACCGAAAAGGCTGGTTTAAGTCAAGTACACTTTATGAAATAATTTGGCACAACTTCAAACACTAAAGCTTAATAAACTCAAAATTTCTTTGCAACCGGTTGCTCTAAAATTTTAAGTTAACTCAACTTTTTATTTTTTAAAGATATGGAGAAATAAAAATTTTAAGTCATCTCAACTGAATATTTTACTTTCATTGAACAAACAGTTCCAAACATGCAGCTGAATCATTTTTATGAGTAAATTCAACTCTTTTTACAGTGTATCACATGTTTGCCCAGAACTTTATATCAACATTGAAAAACTGTAATTTACTTTTAAGTAAAGATGCAACGATTAACTGATTTCATTATTAACTGTGCTAATTTGTCAGGGTTAATTAATCGTAAAGGCTTTTCAACATTTCTGCACAGAACAAAATTGCTGCAACTAAATAAAGTTATGCCAGCTGTGCGCTAGTTTAAAGTTCCGAGATTGTACACCGAGGCTGATATGCACACACACCGGATTAATTATGGCTGAGGTCAATATCTAAGGGTCTTTTGCGTGTTCAAGTTCGTTATTTACATGTGGCTTGCGTGCACATATTAGGAGCGACAGGCACGGTACGACATGCTCACACTTTCCAGGCACACCTACTTTAAAGAATGCGGCGAGCACACGGTCAGCTTCAAGCTATGTATGGAATATACACATTTCTACTCCAAAGAGGAAAAAAATACAAAAGAAAAATACTAAACAATTTGTAATATAGTTCAAAGTTGTTGTTTTTTTGTAGTATAGATCAAAAGTGCCTTTCAGACAGAGCTTCAGCAGCCTTTGACGACATTTGTTCTCCTTGAAAGATAGTTAGCTAATATGTAGCTTAAATTTACCTTAAACAAATACTATGTTTTAATACTTCATATTTTAATTAATTAATTTCTTGTTTTGTCATTTATTTTCACTGTAAAATTATTACATATGTTTAAATGTCAAACACTTTGTTTCACTTATTTTTAAGTCCAAGAAAAGAAATGGACTATTGTTTGTTTTTTATTATTGTTTTGTGCTGTATTATTTGGTTACTGAGCAGCAATAAATAACACTATAAAATCTTAAAATGATTTTAAGTCTTAAAAGTAGTTTTCATGTGACTTTCTAAACTAGTAGTGTTTTGAAATTAATGAATGCATATTAATTATGATGATAACCGTGAAAAAGTGATTATTACTTAGACTATAATTGTACAACCAAAATCTATAATCATTGCATCCCATCTATTATATGGTCAACAGTAAAAAAGTCAAATTTTACCTCTTTCCAACAGGGAAAAGCACTAAAGAAAGCATGATTATATTCTGTCATGAATTTGCAATCAATAAATGTGAATATAATGGAGGTCAATAGGGCAAAAACAGCCCCAAACATAACGAAAGGGTGGTCAATTTGCCCAGAGTGTATTGTTGAATTTTTTTTTTTATTATTCCAAAGTATTTTCCCAAAATATGTGTCTAAATAAGGTTTGTCACCAAATATCATTCCATTTGCTGAAACACAGAGAAAGTTGTGGCCAAATTAAGACTTAAAATCACCCAGAGTGAATGAAAACACCCCCAACCGCACACAAGGGTTAAATAATATTTACGTAAATGTGTTTTCTTTTATCTTAAATGAAGTCTTAATTGAGTTTAATGAACTTCAAATGTTGAATATAGAATATTAGAATCTTTAAAAATATTATATTATATATGCACTACCGGTCAAAAGTTTGGGGTCAGTGTGATTTTTAAATGTTTTAAAATGAGCTTCTCCTGCTCACCAAAGCTGCATTTATTTCATCAAAAATACAGCACAAATAGTAAAGTTGTGAAATCTTATTGCACTATAAAATAACTGTTCAAAAGTAGTTTATTATGTCATTTAATAATTTATTGCAGTGATTTTAATGATGAATTTTCAGCTTCATCACTCCAGTCTTCAGTGTCACATGACCCTTCAGAAATCACTCTAAGATTAATTATTATTACAATTATTAATATTATTATTAATGTAATAGTAATTAAAACAATAATGACTAAAGTAATAAGTTCATTTGACACTGCATACAAAAAGAAAGCAGTTATTTAATTTTTTTATAAATATTTAACAATTTAATTGTTAATTTTTTTACAGATTCTGATGAACAGTATAACTTTCTTAAAAAAAAACATAAAAAAACGGACCTTAAACTTTTAACCAGAAGTGCATTAGTCTGTCAGAGTTTAAATTTTATGCAAAAAAAAAACAAAAAACATTTTTAATTTTGTGTTTAAATATGAAACCATCTAGTTACATAACTTAATATGAAAGCAAAACTTCCAAGCACTTTATTTTAAAATAAAAGCAATTTTTAAACCTAGACAAACTTTGAAGCATTTTCAGTAATTTCCAGCACCCATACAAATCCTGCTGCTGTCATCTACATGATTGATGAATGACAGACGGAGTTTGTGTCGTTTCCTTAATATTTCTTCTGCAGCTCAAGAAGAAAACCCGTGTGACGTGTTAAACTCGGCCCGCTATAGGAAAGGACCTGACAAATGCTTCGACTACAACTCAGAGGTGAAGCGCTGTCTGCTGATTTGATTTAGCAGTTTGTTTGCTTCCTTGCTTGAAGAGACCATTAATAATGTAGCTGCACAGTGAGATTCAGGAAATCATCCAGAACACCTAAGCAATCACATAGCAACATCCAGAGCAGTCGCCTAGCAATATCCTAGCAACTTCATTGCATGTCCTAGCAACTACCAAGAGCATCCAAGCAATCAAGCTCCTGAGCAAACGCAATGCAGCAGACAGGCAACCAACAGGAACACTACACTGCAAGAACTTAACAATGGCATAACAACATCTTTTAGACAACCTAGTAACTGCATAGCAACATCCTATCAACTGCAAGAAGACATCCTGGCAACAGCCTAGAACAGGGGTTCCCAAACTTTTCAGCCCACGACACCCAAAATAACAATGCCAGGGAATCGCGACCCCCAATATCCTCTGAGGTGGTTATTAATTTATAAACCTTGCACACAACAGCGCATACATACCATTAGGCCCAAGCCTATTAATTTTTTAATTTTGAAGAATGCCACTCTGAGACCATCCTCCATGTTCAGTTGTGGCCTATATTTATTTTTAATGTATGTGAGTGCCGTAAAGGTGTCAGAAAGTTTAACCTGGTGCCATAAAATCCCTGTAGTGTCTTTAATATAATGTAATCACCCAAGGGGTCGCAAAAAAAAAGATTTCTTCTGGAGAAAGTCTTGTTTGTTTTATTTTGGCTAGATAAAAAGCAGCTTTAAATTTTTTTAAAACATTTTAAGGTCAAAATTGTTAGCCCCTTTAAGCTATATTTTCTGATTGTCTATAGAACAAACCATCATTTTACAATGATTTGCCTAATTACCCTAACTTGCCCAATTACCCTAATTAACGTAGTTAAGCCTTTAAATGTCACTTTAAGCTGAATACTAGTATTTAAAAAAATATCTAGTAATATTATAAATAGTATGTAGTCATCATGGCAAAGATAAAATAAATCAATTATTAGAAATTAGGGCGAAAATATGCAGGGGGGCTAATAATTTAGGAGTGCTAATAATTCTAGCTTCAGCTGTATATAGAAATTTCCTGAACATCCTGACAACCACTCAGAAACTTTTAGTAGGATCAGGGTGGGGCCAAGCTGGAGCGCTTATTCTGATCCCACAGGCTCTGCAATGGTTGGAGAAAATCTAACAAAACAAACAATTACAATTGGCTTAAGATTGGCAAGGAAAATTCGACAAATATGTCAACCAGCAGAAGCTGGGAATTTAAAATAAAAAACAAAAACCTAAGTAGCAGCATCCTGGCAACCCTCCAGAACTTCCTAGCAACCAAACACATAGTAACATCCTGGCAAGTCCTTTAAAGGAACACTCCTTTTTCCATGCTTAAGCACTTTTAGCTTAGCTTAGCATTTTGATAATATTCCTATTAAAAGCTTGACTTTTCTGTAGGTACATCTTGTATTAAGACCAAGACAAAATGAAAAGCTGCTATTTTTTTACCCTAAAATGGCTAGGAACTATACTCTTATTCCAGCATAATAATCAAGAAACTATGCTGCCGTACCATGGCTGCAGCAGGAGCAATTATATTACGCAGCACCTGAACATAGTTCCGAGAGTAACTTATCTGTCCTACACCACACTCTGGCTCTGAGCTGGGATCAAACCAGTGATTTTTTTCCATGAGAGGCAAATACTTTAGCACAGGGGTGCCCAATCATGTTTCTGGAGATCTACCTTACTGCAGAGTTCAGTTGCAACCTTGATCAGATGCACCTGTCTTTAATTACCAAGTGCTCATTCAGATCCTACTTAATTGGTGTAGGTTGTTTTTTATCAAGGTTGGAGCTGAACTCTGCAGGAATGTAGATCTAGAGTAGGGGTGCCCAAACTCTGTCCTGGAGGGCCGATGCCCTACAGGTTTTAGCTCCAACTTGCCTCAACACACCTGAACGGATGTTTCCAGAAAGCCTAGTAAAAGCTTGATTTGCTAGCCCAGGTGTGTCTGGGGTTGGAACTAAACTTTGCAGGACAACGGCCCTCTAGCACCGAGTTTGGACACCCTTGATCTAGAGCAGGGGTGTCCAAACATGGTCCTGGAGGGCCAGTTTCCTGGAAAATTTAGCTCGAACGCTAATCAAACACACCTGAACCAGCTAATCAAGCTCTCACTAGATATACTTGAAACTTCCTGGCAGGTGTGTTAAAGCAAGTTGGAACTAAACTCAGCAGGACACCTGCCCTCCAGGACAGAGTTTGGACACCCCTGATCTAGAGGAACAGGAATCGGCACCCCTGCACTAACGAGTAGACTAAAGACCACAGCCTCTAGTGTCTGTGGTTAGATCCCCTTTTTTTAGATCAGAGGAGTGAGGTGTACCTGAATAGCACTTCCCTAGCTGGACCCAGTTACATGAGCTCCAAACCCTACACTTTCGTCACCAGTTAAAATCTACGTAATAGCATTGCACCTAATCACATTAGTGCCCTTTGTTTAGTCACGAGGCATTAAAAATTAGTGATAAAAGCAAGCAGAAGTTGTCCTGGTTTGCATGAGCCTTTAAAATAACACAGTATAGTGTTCTTACACACACTCAAGCAGCTTCATAGCAATGTGTTAAAGTCAATTTAAACTGAAACACCTTAGCAACACCCTAGCAACCAACAACAATTGCTGGGAATTGCCAATTGTTGGGAGTTGTCTGTGTTGACCTGAGTGTTCTCGGTTTGTCTTTGTTTTCCTGCAGGAGAACACATCACAGTGTGGCAGCGCTCACTCTTTACACTGTCCACTGGCAGTTGTGCTCTGGGTTCAGTTATTGTTGCTTTACCTCATTCTACGATCGTAATCCCACTGCCTTCAGCGTTCCGGTCCACCTTCCGTACCATGCTCTGGATATCTCTCCTGACATCCTCCTGGTTTTCCGGCTCTCTGTCTCATCGTGAGGTGCATTCCAGCTGTGTGCCGTTATAGCAGAGCATGATGGGAAACATGTCTTAGTACCCTCCCTCAAAAAAAACTGTCTTAAATAGTTTCATCTTTATATTTGGAAAAACATGACGAGAATCTTTCTGCTGCCGTGAAGTGGTTTTTGCTTGCCAAATCCAAAAACAGGAAAGGACCTGGCTTGTTTTTTTGTTTAGTTTTTTCTAAAATACTGAAACATAAGACATTTTAACTGTTGTTATCACAATCTCGCATTGTGTTAAAGTCTTGCTTTGTTCTGAATTTAGTGCCAAACCCTGATGTTTGTGGATGTCCAAATGCTGGGGGTGCGCAAGTTCTGTTCAAGTTCTGTTCGTTCGAGGCTTTCTTGCCAAAAGAGAATGCCATATTATCGCAAACTTCTTTGTTTAGGGGAACAGAGATTTGGATTTCATTTAGTTAATTTACAGCTTTGTCAAATGTCTTAAGGACATATCTTGTGTATAAAAACTGCTGCCTGGTTTGTTACCCAACAGTGCCTTGGCGCACTTGTCCGAAAGGACCAACAATAGCACTGGAGGTGGATTTGACTGTCCCTGAATGAATGCTAGAGAAAGGTGTAGTATTGAATGTTAACTTGACTTTGGTTTACGGTATAAAGCCTAATGTATACTTCACGTTTTATATGACTGGTACTGTTAGCATACAGTGCAAGACATGAATTTTAGCATCAGAATAGTATTCTTGTGCTGTGCTTGCAACAAATGATTTTTGTAAAAAACGATCGCACATTCGTTTTAAATAGTTTCTGTACTGCACAGTTTGTCCACAAGGTGTCACCACTGAATTGGGTTGTTCTTTTACAGTTAGAAAACGATCGAACCGAAACAGTAAAAATTTAATTTGAAAACTTTAGAATTTTAAATATCTACAAGTTTAGTTTAAATGAATGCAAATGAGTTTTTATCACTCATATCTTTTGAAGACGAAAATTCCGGAAAGAGGACAGAAATTAACCGTACGAAGCTGAATACTGGGTTGCTGCTGGAAGGGCATACGCTACGTAAAACATATGGAGGAATAGTTGGTGATTTAATCCGCTAGATTCAGACCAAATGCGGAATTAAGTATTTGTGAAAATACAAAGTCAATGCAAATGCATGAATAGAGCTGAATTATTGTTGTGTGGTTTGAATAACATGTAGTGTGCAACGCATTTTCCGTTAACTCGTAAAATTTGCCTCGAACGCTAGGTCTAAATAATTGAGCGCAATTGTAAAATTCACCTACATTTACATTTAGTTATTTGGCACACTCTTTTGTTTAAAGCGACGTACAATTGAGGAGAAAACTTGAGGGGACAAAACATCCTGTGAGTAAACTAGAGCTAGTGACACTAATGTGCATATTTCGTAGAGACCAAGCTATTAAATAGAGTATACTTTGGAAGACATTCAATTGTGCATGTACACTAAAGCTCTACAAGTATACACTGCTGTTTACATAAACATGCTGTAAATTATATCAGAACACCAGCAAATTTTTCACACAATTTTTTTTGCATTTCCTAGTTTGACCACAAGGTGAATGAAGTATACTTTACAACAGAGTGTGCATATGCTAACAAGCATGTAAAAAAGAAACATGAAGTATACTTTGGGCTCAAGGGTGAATGTCACCAAACCTGGCGAAAGTTTGTACTGTATTTTACCCCAAAATCAAAATGGAAACACAAAGAAAAATGAAGCATATTTTAAGGATCATAATGTTTTTAAAAAAGCACATTTTTACTTGGAAATACATTTTAAATTATGGTAGCATTTAGTATACTGCCTTAAACTGTGATTATTTAAATTATTAATTAAAAAGCACATATTATGCTATCATTATAAGCCTATTTTTAGCACCATTAAAGTAATAATAATGATAACAAAGCACACGTTTGTTCACTATTGCGTTAGTGTAGTTTCGTTAATATAATGTGAATTTAAAAATCGTCAATTTTACTGTAAAATAGTAAAATTCGATAAGCCGAATGCAACAAAATCTTACAAAGACTCTTCATTTTTAAGCACATAAAAGATTTTCTGTTGATTTTGGGGTGATTTCTTGTGAGACTCGTCTAGTTGCGTTCAGTGTGGGTTTTTTATTACACATACCGATTCTTGTCTTTAGAAAGGCACTCAAATGGTTTCAACTTTTTTCCGATGTAAATACGGTTATTCCACACTGAGTTGTTCTAGTGTGTTTTAATGAATGGAATGCAAGCTGATGTCTAGCCGTCCCGCTGCATGCTGGGAAAAAAACTACGAAAAACACTTTTAAAAATTCGCATTGATTTCTGAACATTTTCTGAAAGGACAGTGGACCCTTAGAGGCAGTTGACGGACCAACTTTATCTTCTTACAGAGTTTGTCGATGCTATCAAAGGGTCAATATGTATTTATTTTTAAAGATACAGTATGTATATTGCTTGCGAAATGTATCAAGTGTAAGTTTTCTGACGCTTTCATGCTTTTATTGAAATGTTTTGGTTTTATCGCAGATGTTTCGTTGCTTTTCGCTGATTACGTATTACATTTCAAAGGTCGATTTAGACTAAACAAAATGAGTTAAACGTCTTTTTTTATTAAAAAAAAAACATGGCCACACTAGTACTTCCAAATGAATCAGACTGGGATTCTTCTAAACTGGACTAAAGGGATTTGGCTTGACGTGTTTTGTATTGATATGGCTTGAGCAATACTTTGAATTATGTCGACTAATGCAAGCGAGTGCTACCGAACTATAGTATAAAGAGAGCATGAAATCAGTATTGAGCCGCTTTATTTGGATGACTTTGGTTCAGGCTTGTCTTTGAATATCGGCTCTATGTTTGTATGTAAGCTTTGAGCGTTCTAACAGTATTATTTAATGCAGATAAGAGTATTTATACTATCGTCTTTATGTAAAAATTCTTTCTGTGTTACATTGATTTTACTGATGTGAAAAGGAATGTTTTCATTTTGTTTTTGTTTGTTTCTTTTAATTTGGATGTTCTGCCGATGTTTGTTAACTATGTGAAAGGGATTTTTCTTCCCTTTCTGCGGTCTTCCATATCACTTCATTTTGTACAGATGGCACAAATTTATCAAGAAAGGCTAACTTTGTATCATACTGTGTCATTCACTTCTGGGAGATGTTTATATGAGAACTGGTGAGATAAAGACATTCATATTTTTCACGTCAATTGGGTATGGATGTTTATTTTTATTATTTAGAAATATGTATGGTTGTTAATAAAGGAAAGTAGGTTTTTATTATTGGAAGCATCAAATTATATGATTGCTGATACAAGTTTAAAATGATTTCATTCATTATCATTTAATTATATGAATATATTTTAAATGATATGGAAATATTCCTTAGAGATTTTGATCCATATTGACATGATAGCATCACGCAGTTGCTGCAGATTTGTCAGCTGCACATCCATGATCCGAATCTCCCTTTCCACCACATCCCAAAGGTGCTCTATTGGATTGAGATCTGGTGACTGTGGAGGCCATTTGAGTACAGTGAACTCATTGTCATGTTCATGAAACTAGTCTGAGATGATTCACCCTTTATGACATGGAGCGTTATTCTGCTCAGAAGATGGGTACACTGTGGTCATTAAGGAATGCTCAATTGGTACTAATGGGCCTAAAGTGTGCCAAAAAAATATCCCCCACACCATTACACCACCACCACCAGCCTGAACCGTTGATACAAGGCCAAATTCTGCCAAATTCTGACCCTACCATCCGAATGTCGCAGCAAAAATTGAGACTCATCAGACTAGGCAACGTTTTTCCAATCTACTATTGTCCAATTTTGGTGAGCCTGTGCAAATTGTAGCCTCAGTTTCCTGTTCTTAGCTGACTGGAGTGTCCCCCAGTGTGGTCTTCTTCTGCTGTAGCCCATCCACCTAAAGGTTGGACGTGTTGTGTGTTCAGAGATGCTTTTCTGCATACCTCGGTTGTAACAAGTGGTTATTTGAGTTATGGATAACTATTTAGTTATGGATATTTTATCTTTCTCTGACCATTCTCTGTTAACCCTAGAGATGGTTGTGTGTGAAAATCCCAGTAGATCAGCAGTTTCTGAAATACTCAGACCAG
>CAIGQZ010032594.1:8775188-8789303 GCA_903798205.1 Danio tinwini
TGTGTTTATATGTACATTTATTTGATTATAAAGCATTTCTTTCAGAGACAATAGGTGGTGTTCACCTTCGCATCATCATAATTTTGGCTCTCATCTCATTGACCTGGGACTCTGCAGCATCAGCAGGACCTTCATCCTTAGTCTGTAAAGGTAAAAAGATTAAAACACAAACAATTCTGTCCTCCTCACAGATATGAAGTACCAGGTTGGTGAGTTTTTTCACTTTTCTTTTCCAACATTTAACAGCATCATATCTTTATTGTCGTCTTGTGCATCGTTAAGTTGTACAAGGTGTTAACGGAAGGTAGAATAGAAAACAAACACTCATGCAGTATAACAATACAATATAACCGCATCATTGTATTTTGCTTTTGTTGTTGTATCCTATTTTATTTTTCTTTTGAAAGAAGTCAAATTCCTTTTAGTTTGGCAGGATTTTTTTAATATGTAAAAAGTTTAATAGTATTAGCTCCCTTAAGGATTTTTTTTTATTGTCTACAGAACAAACCCCTGTTGTCCAATAACTTGCTAATTAGCATAGCTTGCCAAGGTAACCTAATTAACCTAGTTAAGTCTTTAAATGGTGCTTTACGCTGAATACCAGCACCTTGCAAAATAACTTGTAAAATATTATGTACTGTCACCATGTACTTAATGACAAGAAATAACGTAGGTATTAGAAATTGGTTATTAGAAAGGATCAAATAAAAAAAAAAAAAAATTCTCTCCATTTACCAACTCAAAGTCCATCTGAAATAAGTTATACCTATTGTGATCAGGGTTGAGGCGTAGTGTAAGTTAAATCCAAACTTTGCTGATGAAGCATTAGGAAGCACTTGAGGAACAACAATGCTAACACTTCCCCTAAACATTTATCATGCATGATGTCATAGTTTTTAAAGACTCATTTTCAGGTGTTTTAAATGAACACAGCATTTTTAAATATATATATATAATTCTTTGTAGTCTATTTTCAGATTTAAAGTTGTGTGTCCCAGATTTTGCACTATGCACTAATACACTCAACCCTGTAGTGTAGAGTTTAGTGTCTTTCCCAATGGAACACTAACCATTTCTCAAGCAACATTTAGTGGTTAGGGAAATAAATGACCAAGGTACCAAAATATACCCGGTGATTTTCGGGATCTGCTATAACCCAGTCCAAAACTAGACTGACACAGTTTCAATTTACTAGAACTTCTATCTTAAGCTGATTTGACACAATTTACATTGTACAAGTGATATAGAAATAAAGACAAATTAAATAATCCCTCATGTGGGAGAATTTTGGTTTCCCAATTCATAATAACTAAAGAAATCCAACTTCAGGGCCTGATAGCTCTTTCCCTTCCACTACATGAGTAAAACTATGAGCGTTGTGTGCATGAAATGTCCAACAATCCACACTTATGTTTAACGGTTGGATCAGTGCATTATCCTGGTATTTAGAGTGCACTTCTTATTAGAATTTTCAAGTTGAATGCATTACTTGCACTATTTATACTACAAGATGCATAGAATAGTCCATACGTGTTCTATTTGGGAGCTTTTGTCCCTATAATGCTGTTTTCTTGTAAACCAAAGGTGTCCAAACTCTGTCCTGGAGGTCCGGTGTCCTGCAAAGTTTAGTTCCAACCCCAATCAGACACACTTGGGCTAGCTAATCAAACTCTTGCTAGGCTTTCTAGAAACGTCCTTGCAGCTGTGTTGAGGCAAGTTGGAGCTAAAATCTGCAGGACATCGGCCCTCCAGGACCAAGTTTGGACACCCCTAGTCTAAAAAAACAGCCAAAATTTATAAATTTTTTTTGTCTAAAAATGTTGCAGTGTAAACAGCCCTTAAAATCCTAACCTTTTTTGCTGGTGTGTGTTTCACCATCTCTACTTTGGCCAAGGTGAGCTCTGGGTCATCAATATCTCTCTTCAGCTCACAGCATTAATTCTCCAGTCTCCTCTTTTTTGGCAGTCGCTTTAGCATTGATTTTCTCCTCAAATCTCTCTACTGGCTCTGAGACATTGGCTTTGAGCTAGATCTCACTCTTGATGAGCCCTTCACTTCGCCTTTAGGGCCAGATCCAGTTTTTTAGAAAAGGCTTGATATTTAAAGTGTACTGCACCTCCTATAGTGTATACTTGGAGTGTTCACATTTGTACTCGGGTCAGCATCAGTAGAGGCCCAGAGTTTCTCTGAAGCGCTCTTGAGGTCAATGAACTGACCCTCTGGAAAAATGCGCTTTCATTTCATACTTTTTATTGCAGAGTTCAACTTACACAGGAATGCGCTTCTTCAACACTTCTGAATACCTCTGAAATTACACAAGTGGATTCTGCTTGGGAAACCTTTCTATTGACCTTATTCTGCAATGCGGAAGTGTGCTCATTTTAGAGAATATTTTAGAATTTCTGATTAAGTCGCCTATGGGAGAAATAACCATACCTGCCAACACTTCCGTTTTTCCCGGGAGTCTCCTGTATTTCAGACCATACCTGCCAACATTTGTCTCAGAAAATCCAGAAGGAGGAGGAGCGGGGGGTTGAGCGGAGCAACCGGAAGGAGTGCCTGGTCTGTCGGCGATCCGGGGGTGTTACGCCCCATTTACAGGGCAGGGGCGTCAGCTTTAACGCTTCCCATTTACATTGAATGGGTAACGACAGGCGTTGCCGAATTGTATTGTGGATCCGTCTGTGCCGGTTTAGGGGCGTTGATCGATGCAGGAGTTAGGACTTTCGCAACTTTTGAAGTGCCGAAGGAAGCGCCAGCCAATCAGATTGCTGTATACAAATACACCAGCTCAGACATGCCCTCTGTCAAGTTGATGCTGAACTCTTGTGTGAATGGGGTGTTACTTAAAGACCGGGGGAAGAGGTTGAAATTCCGGGAGTTTTCCGGGAGAAATGACAAACCAGGAGGTGGGTCTGAAATACGGGAGACTCCCGGGAAAAACGGGAGTGTTGGCAGGTATGATTTAGACCCACCTCCCGGTTTGTCATTTCTCCCGGAAAACTCCAGGAATTTCAACCCCTTCCCCCGGTCACTTCAAAAGTTGCGAAAGTCCTAACTTCTGCATCGATCAACGCCACTAAACCGGCACCGACGGATTCACAATACAATTCGGCAATGCCTGTCGTTACCCATTCAATGTAAATGGGAAGCGTTAAAGCTGACGCCCCTGCCCTGTGGGGCGTAACACCACCGGATCGCCGACAGACCAGGCACTCCTCCCGGTTGCTCTGCTCAAACAAATGTTGGCAGGTATGGAAATAATTAGGAATAATAAACGGCAGAAAACACTCAACAACACCAGGTTGTCATGTGGGATTAGTAATTATCAGTGGTGGAAAGAGTACTTCTGATTGGATGGGAATCGAGCAGATCTGATTATTCTAGTTAGCCAATCACTATAGACAGGAAAAAATAAACATATAAAGTAGTGATGGCAGGTTGAAGGAAAATAATGATGTGATCAAGAAGCTAAAAATGTAATCAAGTACACTCCTTAAATTCGTCGTAAATCCAAAGTTAAGATTTTTTCCGGTATCATGACGTACATTTACTTAAAACAGTCCTGAATAAGCAAAAAAATGTAGGGCGGTGCATGATTTTGTTCTTTGGGAACCGATTGGATTGTTGAAAGACAGGCATTGCTAACAAAATGAAGGAAGATTGACGAATGGCCTAATTTAGAGCAAAAACGAGACAACCACTGATAGCCCCGCCCTAAATGACTGATAGCCCCTGCCCAAAGTACTGATAGCTCCACTTAAATGACCAATAGCCTGGCCCTAAGGGACTGATAACTGATATCCCCACCCCAAAATGACTGATAGCTCCACCCAATTTGCTGATAGCTCTTCCCAAAGGACTAATAGCTCCACCCTAAGTGCATTACATGTGACCAGAAGTGAAGAAAAGTCATTATGAGGGGGAAAGAGAAGGTTATGACATTTGATTTAAAGTTTATAAGGGCTAGTTAACTATTACAACATAATAATGTGCAGAGATTCATTGTTTATAACAAGAACTGTTATGAAATAAGTAAAGTAGATTTTATGGCTGACTTTTACGGCTGATTTTATGGCAACAAACTGTCATTCCACATTTAAAATTCACACTTGAAAATTATGAGTGATATATGCATATTATTCATTGTTTGTCAAGATAAGTTCAGGATTAGATTTAGATGTTGATCAGCTTTTTTTTAAATTACAATCCATGCATAAAACAACTCAATTACAGTATCAGATTACAATATGAGTATTTGTAATCTGATACTTTGGTCGCTGGATCAAGCCCCGGCTGAATCAGTTCTGTGTGGAGTTTGCATGTTCTCCCCATGTTGGTGTGGGTTTCCTCTGGGTGCTCCAGTTTCCCAGTACTGGGTTGCAGCTGAAAGGGCATCCGCTGTGTAAAACATATGCTGGATAAGTTGGCGGTTCATTCCACAAAAACAGAAAGTGATAAAAACTGCTTAAAACCATGAAATTCATCATTCTTTTTGTTTTAAATAACATTATATGCAGTTTTAAACATGTTTAAACAAGTTTCAAAGAAAAAAGCAAGTGATTTTGAAAGGTTTTTTTGGAAGCATTGCTAACAAAATGAAGGAAGATTGATGAATGGACTAATTCAGAGCAAAAACAAGACAACCACTGTGGAGACCCCTGATAAATAAAGGGACTAAGCCGAAGGAAAATGAATGAATTAATCAACGATGCAGTCTTATAAGACACAGATTGGAAGAAACCAATTTTTTTAATCTGTGACAAATAATTAGCAACATTTTTCTATCATGTTCCTTCGGTGTGTCAAAACTTGTAGTAAGTAAACTACGAAGTGGGCCATTTACTTTTATTAGAATGTCTTACAGGCTTTATTCTGAAAGCTAGTAGGTTAAGTGTGTATTTGTGGCTCTGTTTTGCCTTTGGTCACAAACTCATGACCTTTACTCAGGAGCAGTGCAATGCTTTTAGATTCTCTGTAATGTTGAGGATCATACCTGAAGGTGATTTTATTAGTACAGCTCTTTTTATATGAACAAAACAGACTTTAGAGAAGTGCCCGTATTGTTTCCTGCTCTGTTCCCTCATAAAAAAATACTACAGTAATTTGTTGTAAATACTATAGTGTTTTTGACATAAAGTGTATTAGTGTATATATAATAACATTTAAAAGTGTTTGTTAATGAATGTTACAGCATACTGTGGTATTAAATATTTCAACTGATAAACTGTAATATACTTTCAATTTTATTACAGTAAACTGTGGTGTTTTGAAGTATAATACACCCTATATTCATTTGTCATGAAAATACCCGGTAACACTTTATTTTGATAGTCCATTAGAGTATTAGTAGACTGTCTGCTTAATATCTGTTGACACTGACATTTAACAGTCCTTCAACAGACATTTAACTGACTATAAGAAACTTTGCAATTACATGTCAACTTACACTAACCCTAACCCCAACCTAACAGTCTACTTATAATCTAATATTAATTAGTTGCAATGTAACTTAAATTCAACAAACGGACCATCAAAATAAAGTGTGACCAAATACCCTACATCCTTGTCTCTTATTCATTTGTTGTATTACCACAGCATCTATAAAATTACCACAACATTCATTCATTTTCCTTAGTCTTAGTCTCTATTTCAGAGGTCATCACAGTGGAATGAACCGCCAACTATTCCAGCATGTTTTACACAGCAGATGCCCTTCCAGCCTCAACCCAGTACTAGGAAATTACCACAACAGATTAATTCAAGTGCTTTACTATAGTATTGTTCAAAATAGTATTACATGTAAATAAAAAATAAATACAGATTTGTCTTATGTTTATTTGTAGAAACTCCTTCGTGTTGTTCATATTCACATATAGGCCTATTTATTTTAATTTGTTTATTAATTTCTTATTGTTTATTAATTCACGTTTTTTCCAGAATGTGGCTCATCCCTATATTCATTCATTTTCCTTTCGGCTTATAGTCCCTTTATTAATCTGGGGTCACCACAGTGGAACGAACCGCCAACTTATCCAGCATATGTTTATATATATGCAAATAAATGCAAAGTATGTATTTCCTTTGACCTCGTTGACTTGAGGTAATTATTATTTTTAACAGTTTTGAGATTTTCATAAGCTTGCACCTGCAGATGATTTGCGGCAATGTTTTGATCCTCAAGCGACCCCTGGTGGACATACGAGTAAAGATTTTTCCGACTTTATTTATTTTAAGGAGTCCATATTACAATGTGAATATACATTTTAAGTATTGAGTAATAAAATAAATAACATGTACTTACTATGTGATTAAGGTTTCGATAAGGGTTAACCCAGTGCTCGTAATTATGCATAATGTTGTCATAAATAATGTTGTTAAAAATAATAATTACCTCAAGTCAACGAGGTCAGAGGAAATACATATTTCACATTTATTTGCATATATATATATATAAACATATGCTGGATAAGTTGGCGGTTGAGGTTTTTTAATATTTCACTTTTGTCAATTGGTGAAGTTTTTTCCTCGCCTCTGTCGCCACTGGCATGCATGGTTTGGGATCTGTAGAGCTGCGCATCGATGGATTTGCTCTTCAGTGTTTAGACTCTCAGTAGTGATTATTAACCACACTAAACTGAGCTAAACTGAACTGAACTTAAACACTGAAAACTGAACCGACACTGTTTTAATTTTCTATAATCTTCTATGTGAAGCTGCTTTGACACAATCTACATTGTAAAAGCGCTATAGAAATAAAGGTGAATTGAATTGAATGTGCCTACTAGGACAACGTAAAATAAAAGTGTTAAAGATTATTATTATTATTATTTTTTAGAATGTCTTCTTCTAGTTTAGACATCTGTGTTTTACCTTCTGATCAAAGATGGTATCTGTTTACAGTCATTCCTGCACCAGATGTTCAGCTAGTGTGAAATGGTGCAATATGAATAAGTCATAATGATTATAATACTGTACTGCTTATCACAACAATATTTGATTATACAAACATTTTCTCATGAAATCCTCATAATACAAGGGACATTCCACTAGAAATGTACATTTTCACTTATAAAAATTGTGACAGGACCTGACCTTTAGCTTGTCATCCTCAAAAGATCATACTAAAACAAGCTTAAAATCATACAATTCAACGATAGAACACATCATCGATCATTGTCAACTTCTCCATCAAATTATGTTACTTTTGAGTCAGACTTAAAGGTGTATTACACACATTGTGTGTTAAAATTAATGCAAATGTGACAGAAATTGTACATTTATTTGTATTATATATTTGTAGTATTTATTTGTAGAATTTATAATTTAATGTTTTTAATCAATCGATGTAAATGATAACAACTTTTTTTTCTAAATAACTTTTTTAGCAATAACAAACTTAAAGTTGTGGGTTCAAAAGGACAATAACAGGATTTGTACATTTGCAAAGTGTTTTTAATAGCCTAAAGAAAAAAATCTGAAAACCAAATGAATGACAAATTCCAACTCACAGAAATCCACCATTAGTCCATTTTAGAAATCTTTGGGATGAAATACGTTTTATTCACTGTATTTATGTTTTTATTTCAGGGACAGCTCATGTACGTTTCTGGTAGAAAGTCCCATAAAACATTTGCTCACTGTCTGAATATTTATGTAACGAAATTTTAAAGCAGCTATTTTAGGCATGATTTAGAGTAGACACACCATTTTACATCTTGAAGGAATATCCTGCAGTTGAAAATAACAATAAAGCTGTGTGAATAAGAATGCGTAATTAACAGTAGTTATATTAAACTAATGAAAGCAATTTAATTATTTGTTTTAATCATAAGAAACTCCGTCTGGAACATCACGTCGTTTAGCGGCTGCTTACGCTTCCATGTGTAACATCGCGAGACTTGTGTCAGTGTGACGCGAGAGGCGAGCGGGGGCAGGAAGTGGAGTGTGAGATGGACGGTGTCGGTTTATGTGCTAACAACAAACAGAAACAAAATCAAATGCTGCCGAATAAAATGCGAGGCGAGTTTACCAGAAACCAGAGGAAAGACTCGGAGGTAAGAGTCAAACGGATATGTTTATGTCATTGTGGACTATATTCGGTATAACGGATGCGGTCTGTTTTGACAGAGCAGTGTTAGCATAAACATCCAAAACATGAGAGGATTCATAAAACAAACAAGGTCGAAATATAAAACAAGGATTATTAATCCACGATTTTAATACAATTGCATATAACCAATGTGTAGTAGTTAAACTTTTAAAATGATCAACAGTTAATGTCCATTATTGATAGAGGCGTTGGATGATTGACAAGCAAAATCTGTTGTGTTTGTGATTGAGGTAACGTTAAAGTTGGTTTTATATTCGCACATTCGTTCAGTGCCACACTCCCTATATTGTTTACCATGGTACTTTGAATATTTACACTGAAATCACATGCAATATGACTTTAATTGACTGTAAGCAATGTTGTACTTTGATAGTCGTTGGCTGCTAATATGATTTCACATCGGGGTAAAGTTGCTTTTATATTCGTGCATTAGAACTTTATCCATGATAATATAATTTCAGAAAAGTATTATTTTGAAATTTTAAATAGGGAAATCATATTAGCAGCCAATGACTATCAAAGTACACCATTACTCACAATCAATTAAATGTTGTTTAGAAGTCATACTTGCATGTTTTTTACACCAAATATTCAATGTACCATGGTAAACAATATAGGGAGTGTGCGAACAATATAGGGAATGTGCAAATATCAAAACAACTTTAGCTCAATTGATTTCACTACTTAGAATTTGCAAATAATACTTTTCTGAAATTATATTATCAAGTCCTAGTGTGTGAATATAAAACCAACTTTTCCCCCAATGTGTTTGTGTTCTCAGGGTTTATCCGAAGCTCCTGATCTGGAGTTTGAATATTCAGATGCTGATAAATGGACAGCCGAACTGTCAGGTGTGATTTACTTGTGTCTACTGTAATAATACAACATAAAACTCAAACAGCCTTCATTATGTTCATTGTTCAGACTACAATAACCTGTTAATTCTTCTGTATATTCTGTTTGCAGAGTTATACAGTTACACAGAGGGACCAGAGTTTCTACTCAACAGAAAATGCTTTGAAGATGACTTCCACACTCATTGTAAGTGCTGATCATTTTTTTTAATTATTATTATTGCATTCATAGTTACACCCGTTCAGTTTTCGTTATTGTTTTGTACCTTTAAGACACATTTTTGACTTTTACTAGGAAATCATAAAATATTGAAATATGTCACCTAATGGAATATGGGTTATCGGCTTGTCAACTTTTGCTTGCTTAGTTGGTGTTAAAAACAAAATAACATTTAAAGTTCCCCATTATTTTTTATAAGTTGTTCTGTTTGTGATTGTAAACGTTCTGCAAAATGCATGTTAAATAGTTTTTGTCTCTGCTTTTTGCTATGAAAGCTAGCACTATGCATTAAGGTAAAGTTAGTTTTATATTCTCACATTCAGACTTTCTCCTTAATAATATAATTTCAGAATTGTATTCTAAATAAATTCTAAATAGGGAAATCATATTAGCAGCCAATCACTGTCAAAGTACAACATTGTTCTTAATCAATTAAATAGTGCTTATGTTGTTTTCAAGTCATACTTGCATGTGGTTTCAGACCGAATATTCAAAGTACCATGGTAAAAAAATATAGGAAGCATGTTACACATTATTATTGAACAAATGTGCAAATATAAAACCAACTTAACCTGTGCTTCCACTGTATGAGGACCCAAGCTAGATAGAATGAAACCTTCATTATAGTTCATATCACTGTATTTACAAGTGGTGAAGAAGCATCTGAAGCAGAAATTCTGATATGGTGATGGGCATTAATTAGATTTTTAACATGGGCTATATGTTGACATATAACTGATTTTGACCAATCTGAGCAGATATCAGTCTTAAAAAAGTGGAGTTTAGATTGAATGACTTTTTTAGACACTGTGAGAAAAGAGCTAATGATGCAATGTGTGTATGAGGGGGGAAAGTGTTTCGTTTTTTACCTTGTATGTAAATCTGTTGTAGGACAAAAAAAAATCAGGAAACATTTGAATGGATCCAATAAAAACTAATTTGTCTATCATTACTGATCCTCCACTTGTTCTAAACCTATGAGTTTATTTTTCTGTTGAATGCAAATGAAGATATTTTGAAAAAAATGTTGGAAACCAGTAGACCTCAATTAGTTTTTTCTCGTAATAAAGAAATTAAGAAACCATTTTCCAGCATTCTTCAGAATATCTTTAATTTGTATGTAACAAAAAAAATAATAATAAAGGATTGGAACATGTTGAGGGTAAACAGGGTGTCTTAAAAAGTCTTAAAATGTTTTAAAGTTCAAAAACTCAAATTTAGGCCTTAAAAGTCTTAAATCCACTGAAATATTGTCTTAAATTATTTGAAATGGGTCTTAATTTTCCTTTGTAAAGTTATCCAATCGATCCAAACAATACATCTCATAAAACTTTTAGCAAAACTGTCTTTAACAAAACTTTAACAGTCTGCTAGTTTTGACACAAAGGGGCTATGAGGGTCTGCTTGTTTTGACACATTATTTTAAAAATGGGGTTAAGAAATAAAATAGAATTTGGTTTTTTTTGTTTGTTTTTTTAATAGAGCAAGTAATGTTTCCTTAGCATTAGCCCTATAAGCCTGAAATTTCATTCTTAATGGTTTTAAAAAGTTCTTAAAGTCTTAAATTTGCCTGTAAAATAAATAGAAAACCAGCTTAGTATATTAATATGGGCACTTCAATAAATCAAACAGCAGAATTTCAATTCTCGTATGTGAAGAAGTGCATAAAGCAGTAAAGAATTAATCAGAAAAGCAAATGTTTTTTTCGTTCAGTACCTGATCAGAAGTGGACCGAGCTGGATTCGGTTCAGCGCAGAGCTCATGCCATGCGTCTGCTGGACGGACTGGATGTCATCGGGAGAGAACGCCGCTTAAAAGTGGCCCGAGCCATCCTGTACATGGCTCAAGGTGAACTGCTCTTCATTATTTTCATTTCTGCATTGATTTGCTAAAAAAAAGCTCAAAAGTTGGCACACCACAGCTCCAAAAATAGCCGACAGTTCTCACTCATTAGATTGTATAAACACTGATGTTACAATGTTTAGTTTTAAATGTGTGCTTATATCTGCAGTTTACTAAAAACCTTAGTCTTTTTCCTCAGTCTTTTCTCTTCTTCTTATCACTGGTAAAGCAGTGAAGACATACATCACGACCCTATTGAGTGTAATTTATCTGAAAATTACAAGCAAAATTGGCACAATGTGACATAGTATTAGCATTATGTATCCCTAGTTTTGCTTCGTTTATTGTAGGAACAGATAGAGCACCAGTAGGGGGAGCAATCAGATTACATCATCAAAAATAACAGCGACCCCCATGGTCCAAAATAGGCTGTTTTAAATAGCGTAAACATGTTTTGTTTGTTTTCTACATATTTCAGAAAGAAGCATGATTTATATTATATTAATGCATGCAAGTCTCATAAAAATATAAAAAATAATAATAAAAAAATAGAAAATATTTAGCTATTTTTGGAGCCCACTTTGAGTTTTTGAGCTTGTATTAAAATATTGAGCTTTATTTTTTAAGATGTGGAGCTTTTTTGCTTTTTTGAGGTGTGCCCATGGATTGTATTTTTATGTTGAATCAATTGAAAAGCCAGCATTATTGACACTCTGAACGGTGTGTTTTCAGGAACGTTCGGCGAGTGTTCTTCAGAACTGGAGGTCCAGCACTGGATGAGGTATAACGTCTTCCTGCTGCTGGACGTGGGAGCGTTTACCGCACTGGTGGAGCTGCTCAACATGGAGATCGAGTGAGATGAACTGCACAGATTAGATATAATATTCATATTAGACATCTGTAAGCTTACATAATTCATATCTGTGTTATTATCTTCCAGTAACAGTGCAGCGTGCAGCAGCGCCGTCAGGAAACCTGCTATTTCATTGGCTGACAGCACCGACCTCAGGTACAACACCATGTGTTACGTGCTAGCCAGTAGTCAACTAGATAGGGATGTTTATTATAGTAATGTATATTGTTTGTAATGTAACAAAATGTTAAAAAACAATGGCTTTTTAAATATACATTTAATAAGCATCAACATTTTCAGATGTAAAATTATTGTTTGTTATTTATAAACTTTTTTTAATGTTCTTCTATTTGCTTGAAGGTTTTTTTTGTGGACTTAAGGACCTATTTTTTGCTGTATTACACATTTAATTTATTTAAATGTTACCTGAGTATGACTGTATTTTTTGACCAAAGATAAGTTAACATGTATAAATATTGTGTATTATATGAATTTTATAATATATTTAGTCACAATTTTTTTAAACAATTTACAAAGTCTCCGAAATGTATTCATTTGTGAAATTACCTATTAATTTATTCTTTGAGGCAAAACTTATTTAATCAAGATTGAACATTTGAAATAAATGAACATACATGACATTAATTTTATTGTACTATTAATTATTTAATGTTGATTGCATAGTTTTGCGGTAAGCATATGCAATATTTTTCATTTATGTGTCATTTTTTATACATTTTTTATTAATAGAACATTTTATATACACATTTTATTATTTTACTTTACTATTAATATTTTTAAGAGGCGTTTCTAGTCCACAAATCCTCTGCAATCATGTGTTTTCAGGGTGTTGCTGAACATCATGTATCTGATGGTGGAAACCATCCAGCGTGAAGAACCCACAGACAGCCCAGAGTGGAGGACCATAAGAGAAACCTTCAAATCTGAACTCGGTCAGTGTATGTTTCATAAGATCTCCTGGAAAATTATGCTTTATTTGGCAGTTAAAATGAATAAAATAACTCAATTGTGTCCTGCCAGGTTCTCCTCTCTATAATCATGAGCCGGTCTCTGTTATGCTGTTCGGGATGGTGACCAAGTTCTGCAGTGGCCATGCGCCTCATTTCCCCATGAAGAAGGTCCTGCTGCTGCTCTGGAAGACCATTCTGGTAAGTTAGTTCAGCTCATATTTAAGTCCAACAAACTAGTTTTGCCTGAGAATTGGTTTTAAAAAACACAGGAGGGGAATTTTAAGGTCACGGCATGACAGACAAGCAGATCCATATGGACTGTGGATGTAAGTATAGGGAAATCAACGTATTCACTGTTTATTTTATATTGACTTATTTAGCGGTTGTTATCTTGAGATAACATACCTTGGAATGGTCGCGGCTGACCAATTAGAATTGAGTATTTTAGACAGCTGTGTAATAAGAAAAGATAATAGCTGTTGATTGAAGCAGTCTTAACATATAGTGTATTTTCAAAGTCAAAATTAACTTACATTTTTTATAATCCTTTAACATATTTAGAACAGAAAAGAATAATAAAACTCAAATGTAACATGAATAAAATAGTGTCATTCATAATATGTACTTTAAAAAACTAATAATTATAAAAATCTATCCTAAATTAATTGAATTATATTGAAAGTGAATTAGTGACAAAATGAAAATTGCGGCACAAACCTTAAATTCTTTGTCATTCTGTGCAAATTCAAATGAATGTGTGGCACTTTGTGGATGAATATGTAGGCCTAAAGAACGAAAGGAAGAATGAACACGAGGCACAAATTTTGAATCTGCATCATCTCACTGAGCGAGAGCAGACATTTCGCACTTGAACAGTCAGTGTTTTGAGTATATTTGAGAGTGCGCAAGCATTTTTGTGGAGAGTGGAACAGTGGAAATCGTTGCGCGAGCAAAGACACTTGCACACTTGTATTACACGAATGCGCTCTTGCCTTGTAATACTGCGCTTATGACATTTGACATTGATATAACGACATCATTTCCTTTTAAAAGACGCAGCATGTTTCAGGTGATAAAAGATGCCACTCTGAAAAGTACATTACTCAAAGCAAAAACATCGGTCTGAATTTGGTCATTGAAATGATCAATTCCAGAACTAGAAATCACAATCTGAGGATATATTTAAATAACACTGTTTTCAATGTCCAATTTATATATATATATATATATATATATATATATATATATATATATGTATGTAT
>CAIGQZ010032594.1:8789703-8804505 GCA_903798205.1 Danio tinwini
AATCACGTGCGTTAACGCGCTAATATTGACAGCCTTAATATATATATATATATATATATATATATAAAATGATCTATATATATATATATATATATATATATATATATGATTATAAAAAATAATTTTGGCCATTTTTTACAGAATGGGGATCATTTTGATGGTTGTCATCTGTTTGTGAATTTATTTATTTGTTTTCTTTCAAATTTTGCAGAAGAAAAGCTTTTTGTTTTTAGTACATTTAGTCCAGTTTTGAGTTACTATTTTAATTCACAGTATTAAATAATTAACTAACATAAACTACTAAATAAACTACTAATTAGCTGTTAATTAGTTAGTAAGGTAAAGGTTGGGTTTAGGTTTTGAGTAGGGTTAGGGATGCATAATAAGATCACACTTCATAACTAGGGCTGCACAATATATCGTTTCAGCATCGATATTGCAATGTGTGCATTTGCAATAGTCATCGCAGCATCTGCAATGTTGAGTTGGCATTATTATTGTTGATCAGCAATAAAGAATGTACAGTGTTTACATGTTACATTACATTTGATTATTCAGTAATAGGGGCAGGACAAGATAGTGATATGCATGAGGTGGCGATTCTCTTAATGGTAGATCGAACATATGTCAGTGTTGCAATTCTAAGAAATATATGTGCCGTTAATAAAAGAAATACATCTTATAACTTTTTGATGCATTTTCCCTCTTCTTTTACAAATATCATGATATATTGTGGATGTTTTTTTGTGATATATCGCGGATATCGAGATCTATCATTATCAAGGGGCAAAATATGATAATATTGTATCGTATTACTGTACCTGAATATCTGACTACTTATTTTCACTTTCATCTTGGCTCTGTCTTATTTATTCTTGCAGTATGTCTAATTCACTCGTCTTCAAGATTATTCCAATCAATCAAAATTAATTATTTAATTCCAAATATAGATATTCATCTGCCGAAATTGTATTCATATCGCAATATAAATCGCAGTAAAGTAAAATATCGTAATGTCCGATTTATCCAATATCAAACAGCCACTAATTACAACCATTAATAAACAGTTAATATCTTAATAATAGGCAGGTAATAAGCAAGTCATTAATATCATGAATTGTGATTTTAAACTGTGTTACCCATTGTTATTTACATAAATGTACCAAAAAATATTGAAACAGAATTAGCAAAATATTAATGTATTTCCTTCATTTTTGTGTGTTTGCTTCTCCATCACAGTTCACTCTGGGAGGGTTCGAACAGTTGCAGTCCTGTAAGATCTCTGGACGGGCAGCTCTGGGTCTCCCTCCTCTGCCGGAGGACAGCATTCGGGTGGTGCGGAGCATGAGGGCTGCATCTCCACCCGCATCTGCCTCTGACCTCATCGAACAACAGCAGAGACGTGCCAGGAGGGAACACAAGGTCACTACATCACAAACATTTCATAAAGCAATAAATAGTGCTGGGAAACAAGTCATCGCATCCATAATATACATCTATATTTACATAATATGTGTGTGTAAAATGTATATTTGTTAATTATATATAAATACAAACATGCATGTTTATATTTGAGGAAATGTTTGTTTATTTATTTATAAGATAATTATATATATAATGACAATTTTATATAAATATTGTAATATGTAAATATTTATTATGTCATTGTATATATACAGTTGAATTCAAAATTTTTGCTCTGTTTAACAGAATGATTTTATAACAGCATAATAGTTTTAATATCTCATTTCTAATAACTGATTTCTTTTATCTTTGCCATAATGACAGTACAGAATATTTGACTAGATATTTTACAAGACACTTCTATACAGCTCAAGTCATTGCATGATAGTGTTTTTTCTGAAGACAACTGAAAATTAAGGTCTAATAATTTTGATCTTAAAATGGTAAAAAAAAAAAAAAAAACTGCTTTTATTCTAGCCAAAATAAAACAAATAAGACTTTCTCCAGAAGAAAAAATATTATAGGAAATACTGTAAAAAAAATTCCTTGCTCTATAAAACATTTGGGAAATATTTGAAAAAGAAAATTCACAGGAGGGTAAATAATTTTGACTTCAACTGCAGTGCTTCCCACAATTAGACTTTACCTGGGTAGGCCGCCCAAGTGTGTTAACGGTATATTTAGTGGCACATTTTTTTTACTATTATTAACATCCTTTTCACTTTTTGTATCAGCTCAATATAACCAAACATCCGCGATTAAATAGTGGAAAATCTTCTATTATGTACCAATTTGGTTCTATGCCCGCGAGGCCTGTTAACAATCATGCAGACAGTTTTACATGCTCTACAGACCCACAGAGATGTGCATTTTTAAGATTAGTCCATAATCTCGTAAAATGTAAACGTAAAATGTCTGGGATTAAACTTTTGCTTTCGCTTTCTAAAGCTCGTATGCATTATTAAAGAATACTTTCCGCCTGGTTTCACAGCTGCCAGCGCACACACAGCCGTGATACCAAGAGAAAAAGTAAATAATATTCTTTAATCTAAACGACTCAGAAAAACAAGATGAAATGACATCTAAACTGGCTGCAAAATATATGTACACCATTAGTAATGTTTAATCAACGCTTTTGCCTTATTTTAAAAAAATCTACCTGTTTTAATCTTGCAATTATGATAATTTTTAGAGATATTGTCTGTTTTTATTAACTGTTCTGTCATTTATTTCTCATTTGCTGATTACTTTATTAATTTGATGATGTTAATATATTACACAGGCTATTTTATATACATATCTAAAATGCTTTGGCTTTCAAGTTTGCTTTGAACTTGAACGAGAGAAGCAGATTTGACATGTCAGTGGCTGCACATCACTCCTGAATAGCATAAAAGTATTTCTTTTTTATTTGAGTCTTTTTTTTTTTTTACTTGAACCCGTTGAAAAGAAACAGTGTCATAATAAATACAATTATTATTAAAAATGAAATAAAGTTTTGCTTGTCCCATAAAGTTAACTATTTATGTGATATGGGTAAATGGTGTGTTTCAATCCGGCTACCATCGCAAGTATATTTCAAACCTGTGGGAAGCACTGAACTGTATGTATAAAATACAAAAATATGTTAACAAAAATAGTTACGTAATAAATAGAGCGAGGCGCAGTGGGTAGCGCTGTCTTCTCACAGCAAGAAGGTCGCTGGCTCGAGCCTCGGCTGGGTCAGTTGGCATTTCTGTGTTGAGTTTGCATGTTCTCCCCGTGTTGGCGTGGGTTTCCTCCGGGTGCTCCGGTTTTCCCCACAGTCCAAAGACATGCACTATAGGTGAATTGAGTAAGCTAAAATTGTCTGTAGTGTATGAGTGTGAATGAGAGAGTATGGGCATTTCCTAGTGATGAGGTGCAGCTGGAAGGGCATCCGCTGCATAAAACATGTGCTGAATAAGTTGGCGGTTCATTCCGCTGTGGCGACCCCTGATTAATAAAGGGACTAAGCTGAAAAGAAAATAAATGAATGAATAAATATAGACATCAAAAAACTAACGTTTATTTTGGAGGTATTGTATCACTTCACAGCACTAATTATTGATAAAAATAACAATTATTTACACTTTTTTTTCTTCTCCAGGCTCTCATAAAGCAAGACAATCTGGACACATTTAATGAGAAGGATCCATATAAAGCAGATGATTCTCATGAAGATGAGGAGGAAAACGATGATAATGACAACTCTCTGGAGGCGGAGCCTTTCCCTCTGGAGCGTGATGAGGTCATGCCTCCTCCCATCCCTCATCCGCCTACAGAGAGAGTGTGTTTCCCTAAAGGCCTGCCCTGGGCTCCTAAAGTCAGGTACTTAATTCAGTTTAGTGTGCTTCAGCTGATGCTTTCCTCAAGTGCAAACTCATATCTGTTTACTTTTGACAGGGAGAAAGACATTGAGAGCTTCCTGGAGTCCAGCAGGAGTAAATTCATCGGTTACACACTGGGAAAGTGAGTGAGTTCGTTTCATGTTGCTGGATTGTTTATTTGCTGAGAGCTGCAGTGATGATTAAGAGTGTGTTTGTGTGTTGCAGTGATACAGATACTGTGGTTGGTTTGCCCAGGCCCATACATGAAAGCATCAAGACTCTCAAACAGGTAAGTTGTCATTCACCTCAACATTGATTAACATAACTCCACCCCTGCTTGCTCATTTACACTTTTAAAACAAAATAAAATAATTATATTGAATTTAATTTTATATAAATATAATATATATATATATATATATATATATATATATATATATATATATATAAATTATAATAAAATAAAATTAACATTTTTTGTATTATTATTTTTATAATAATAATAATATAAAGAAATTCAATATAAAATAAATAATAAAATAAATATAATTACATATAATTTGAGTTATTTGATATCATAATATGAATAATAATTTAATATTTAAAATTTAGGCCAAATTTTTTTTTCATAATTCATGTTTTAATCTGTAAGACTAATGAACATTTTTTTGTATTTTCAATAGCAGTATTATTAATATAATGATAGTATTAATATACATGAATAATTTTATATAGTATTAATATACAATATAATACAATCTTGTAAATATGAACAACAACCAAATTTCCAATTAATAATAATCTGTAAGATTAATGCATAATACATATTAATTGTGTTTCCTTTTGTCTGTAATTGTTTTATGAACATTAAAATGCCCTTTACACCGTTTTATTTATTTATTTATTTTGATTGTGTAGCAGCAGAACCAATACAATATTTCAGCCTAAAAGGGGAGACATTTTTACTGCCAATCATTTCACTTTTTTATACAATATAGATAAAGAAACAAAACACAATGTAAACAATCAAACCAAGTTAACAATAATGATAATAATGAAAACAGTATTAATAACAAAATGTACACAATTCGGGGAATGTCAAATATACATTTAATAGTCAAAATCTATACTAAATAATGTTAAATCTTTGTTCTTAGTCTGAAGAGGAGACTCTTCAAAAAAGCTTACTGGTTATGAAATCAGAAAATGCCTTCTAATACCTTGCAGATTTAAACTAAGTAGCAATTATTTTAAGCTTCTACAAAATCTGGATAAAGTAACCTTACATATTCAGTCCATTTGGTCCAGATATTTCTGAATACATTCATTTGAAGACAAAGGGAAAATGTCATTATTTCCAAAACATAAATGTCATATTTACAATTTCCAACCACACTTGGATTGTAGGCTTTCAGAAAGTAACCAATGCCTTGTGGTGGCTGTTTTAACTGCGGTTATCAAAATGTCAAATAGATTTTTTTTACGTCTACTTGTCTGGCATTCCTAAAAAAATAAAGCAGAGTTTTCACCATTTTCTAAAAGCAGTTATCCGTTTCAGCAAGCGATCGTATGCTGTGTATTTTACACATCTTCACCATAGTAAAATCATATATTCTCATGGCTTACTGCTCTACTGAAATACATTAATATTCTGTTGAAATGTACATTCTGTGTGTGTGTGTGTGTGTGTGCGTGTGCGTGTGTGTTCCAGCACAAGTATGTGTCAATTGCTGAGGTCCAGATTGCTAAAGAAGAGGAGTTTCAGAAGACGCCTCTGTCCGGCGTGAGTTTTCGTTATAGACCATTTCAATGTGGTCATGTCATTGGCCCATGAACATTTCCTGCTTGTTATTAAACTATTTCATAACTGTAGCAAGAGGCAATTTAATCATAACTTAATGTTAAAACAGCTATCATAACATTATCAGTATGTGGCTCTTTTTGTAATCTCAGAAGCTTTAGAAATTAAAAATGTAAAACAGGAAATACGCTGGGACCATTGTTTTTGTTTACATCCCTCAAAATGGTCTATACTTCATCACACCTGCACAACCATGTCTCATGTAGAGTAACAAACCCTGTGCTTATTTTCAGGGTGAGGAGGAGCTGGAGCTGTGCGCCACAGAGCTCCTCTATCAGGGCATTTTACCCAGTTTACCACAGTACATGGTGAGAGATGCTCAATCACACACTGCATTTCAGCTGTTATCTCCAGAGCTGAACACATGTAGACATTGTCAATATTTTTGACCAATATTGGAATTGCGGTTTAATGTTTACTTCTCAAAAGACAACAAACAAATCATTATATATTGTATGACCAATGCAATAATAGTCTGTAGTGTAATTCAGTTTCCCAACCCTGTTTCTAAAAGCACACCAACAGTACATGTTTTCAACCTCTCCCTAATTAAACACACCTGAATCAAGTCAGCAGAACATTAGAAGAGACTTCAAGAACTAAAGTTAATGGGTCAGATAAGGGAGACATCGGCTGTTTCTCAATATGCGTTCTTCAGCGTTCTCGTGTAACGTCATCATCAACTGCCAAAGGTCAGTTTCAATACTTAAGACAGCAAAAACAGAGGAAACGTGAAACTTTCCGGATGTGTTCTTGATATCGAGGACGCACCGATGCAGACTTGAGCACCGATTTTGCTCTAGAAGTCCCAGAAGTCATTGCAATTAGAAGAGGGAAGAGCAGTATTTTATTTAGATTTATTATTAAAGTTCAGAGATATAATTTATTTACCTCAGGAATTTCCCTAAATGAAACGGTGAATATAAACATTACCATGGACATCTTAATAAAGGAATAAACATATTAAGGGTGTTTGTTTGCTGAAATTCGTATTAAAATTAAAGTTTTATTTACATTGTGCGACATATATTTAATGTTTTTATGCATAGAATATATTTTGAAAAGGGGAAGAACAGTAAATTGTTGTATGAATGCTGTAATGTTAAAATAATTTTTCATTAAAAAACACGTGAAGGTCACGTGACTATCAGGAAGAACGCAGCATCTCATTTCTCACAAGACGCGTTCTCTGTTCTCGCGGTCTCCCGAGTTCGTTCTTCCGAGGACACCTGGCAAGACCGGTCTCCACAAGAACTCAAGTCCGTTCTCTGCGTTCTTGAAATTGAGAAACAGCCATCCAGAATATGTAATGTTGGTGTGCCTCCAGGAACATGCTTGGGAAACACTGCTGTAATTAATATCTAGTAGGGCTGCATGATATTTGGAAAATTGCATTATTTTAATTTTCTGCCATTTTTATTGCAATATTTGACCAAATAACTTGAATAGTTCTATTTGTAAATAATCAACACTTTTATATTGATTGGGATGATTATGTAGAGCAGCGCATCTGCAGAAAATATAATAAATTAATTACCGGCATAGATAAAGTAGAGCAGCAATATAAATGAAGTCTAACAGTATTCAGATACAGAATTAAAATAATCAAATGTACAATAATGTTGCATAGCCTTCAATTCATAAATAATTAAATAGAATTAATCTTTGTTAAAAGCTTCATAATATAATCATTCCTTGTGCCCAAATGCTTTAAACTCACTTAAAATGCTTACACAGTCACAAGCCTTAAAAACACACAACTGATAAACTTTCTATTTATTGTGGTTAAACTGAAATGACGGCACAATGTTCATGTTCTGAACTGTTTTACCTGGTCAAGTATAATCCTGTCTCCACATTGTAGATTCTAAGATGTGAATATTGTGAATTTACACATTGCGATATCAATGCTGAAACTATATATTGTGCAGCCCTAATATCTAGCATCCTAAAATACATTTTACACTAATGTGTTAGTTGTTGATCCTGTTAGTCCTTTAAATAATGTTCAATCAAAGAGGTGAACAGTTTGGACAAAGCTTTCTTCTACTATTATGATGAAATTAAAACAAAATATGATTCAAATGAATACTTTATTATTTATGAATCAATTAATTTCATCAATATTTGTTTGTAAAAACAAGGGGTAGTTTATTAAAAACTGAACACTTACTCACTGTTTACTCTCCAAACTTGTTGGATTTTTATTCTTTTGTTCAACACAAAAGAATTCATTAGAAAAATGTTGGAAACCTGTAATCATTGACTTCCATAGTAGGAAAACAAATACAATGGAAGTCAATGGTTACAGGTTTCCAACATTTTTCAAAATATCTTCTTTAGTGTTCAACAGAAGAAAGAAACTCAAACAGGTTTTGCACAAGTGAAGAGTGAGTAAATAAAGAAATGTTCAGTTTTTAGTGAACTGTCCCTTTAAGAATACTGTTAGCTCAATAAATCTCCACACTCTGCCGCTAGATGGCGATATTGACCAGCATTGGTCAAAGCGAAAGTGCAAGTGAGAAGCAAATGTGCATTATAGAGCTACACAATATTACTATATGAAATATACATAGGGCATCATAACCATGTCTGAAAATATCCATGACTTGATGCTACTATGTATGTGACATTCTCATGTTACATTAATACAGTGTACACAGCCTTTGTAGTGTAAAAATAATTCTGTTGTGTAAATCAGTGTTTCCCAACCCTGTTCCTAAAAGCACACCAACAGTACACATTTTCAACCTCTCCCTAATCAAACACACCTGAATCAAGTCATCAGAACATTAGAAGAGACTCCAACACCTGAAGCTAATGGGTCAGATAAGGGAGACAAATGTTGTGGTGTAAAAATCAAGTGTTTTGATATTGTTTTATTATCACTGCAAACACTGAATTTCTTCATCCCTCATTCTCATGTTTCTGTGTTCAGATCGCTCTCCTCAAGATCTTGTTGGCTGCAGCTCCTACATCTAAAGCCAAGACTGACTCCATCAATATCCTGGCTGATGTTCTGCCTGAAGAAATGCCGTAAGAGTGCTTTTTATTATTATTTTATTTCAGATTTCAGATCATCCAGTAGCATAAGTCACATCCACCTCAAATAATATGACAAAGTAGTATTATATATAAAACACAAGAAGTATATCAATACACAAAGATGCTAAGGGGAAATACAATCAAATAATAGATTTCTGTGAATGATTTTTAAATTGAACCTAATAACTAATGATCTTAATGAGTCAAGTGACTGCATATATATTTGTTATGTCTGTGTTAATTAAATTTACATAGTAAATAAAAATAGGAAATGTCACAACTAGCTGAAATATTGTAATTTAACATTTTTAAAACTGACTTAAATTTCACTAAACTAAATCAAATGATTACCACTTTTTATAGAGTCTTTACTAAATATTATTTTTGCTCTGCGAAACTGGGTAAAATTCAGTAGAAAATGTACTTTATTTGGTGGTGTATTATTATTTTTTTTATTAAAGTAAGGTGTAATATGTTTTCCTGTAAACTAAAATGTCACTATACTGCGTGACATAATCACCAAATTTTGTAGCCGCATCTTTTATTTTTTGGCTTTTATTGTTGCTCTGAAATTCTGTGGGCAAAAATCGTTTCAGTAAAAAGTGGACTTTGTTTTTGGTGGCAAAAGTTTACTCCAAAATATCCTCACCTTTATTTTGAAACTCTTTCTGTTTTTTTTTTTTGTTTCTCCAGCACTACGGTTCTTCAGAGTATGAAGTTGGGTGTAGATGTGAATCGCCATAAAGAAATCATCGTCAAAGCCATTTCAGCCATTCTGCTGCTGCTGCTGAAACACTTCAAACTCAACCACGTCTATCAGGTACTGTTGAAGTCAGAATTATTAGCCACCCTGTTTATTTTTCCCCTAATTTCTGTTTAACGGAGAAGATTTTTTCAACACATTTCTAAACATAATAGTTTTAATAACTTATCTCTAATAACTGATTTATTTTATCTTTGTCATGATGACAGTAAATAATATTTGTCTAGATATTTTTCAAGACGGTTCTATACAGCTAAAAGTAACATTTAAAGGCTTAACTAGGGTAATTAGGTTAACTAGGCAGGTAAGGGTAATTAGGCAAGTTATTGTATAACGATGGTTTGTTCTGTAGACTATTAAAAAAAATAGCTTAAAGGGGCTAATAATATTAACCTTAAAATTAAAAGAAAAATAATAATAAAAACTGCTTTTATTTTAGCTGAAATAAAACAAATGACTTTCTCTAAAGATAAATTCAGACATACTGTAAAATTTCCTTCCTGTTAAACATAATTTGGGAAATATTTAAAAAAGACAAAAATATTCAAAGGGGGGCTAGTATATCTGACTTCAGGTGTACACACATTATTTGAAGCAGTTTGTTATGAGCTTGTTTAGATATAAAGAGCTCACTTTTTGATAAATCTCACAATATTAGTATATTTTGGGCTTCACGATATTACTAAATGAGCTGTAAAAGCTTCATTTACTGAGTAAACTGATTGCTGCTTTGTGCTGCAGTTTGAGTTCATGGCACAGCATCTGGTGTTTGCCAACTGTATCCCACTGATCCTGAAGTTCTTCAACCAGAACATCATGTCCTACATCACTGCTAAAAACAGGTGAAACAGTTCATTTCAATCCATTTAAAAATGACCCATATGAGGACCACCATTTTTTTTTATTATCATGTGCTGCATTATGGGTAATTATGTCTGTCATCTCTCTTCTGCAGTATCTCAGCTCTGGATTTCCCTCATTGTGTCATTCATGAGCTTCCAGAACTCACAGCGGAGAGTCTGGTAAGAAAACCAGAAACCCCCTTAATATCACTAATTATGGTTACTGTGAGGTAAGAAATACGAGTCTTAAGGGGGTCACACACCAGATGCGCTGTGCCATGCATTTTACAATGCTAAACATACATTTCTATCATGGTATGCACATCGGCGCTGCAAGTCAGACATTGTTCAGGACACTGTTCATTTCTCTTAATTACCACAGAGTGCCGTTTCATATTAAATATCATTCTAATGTGTGCGACTCCCTTTAGGCTGCGTGTCCACCGAAGTGTTTTTGCTTTTCAGTTGGTTAAAAGTGAAACTGATGGGTGATGTGTTTTTCAAGTTGCAACAGCTGAAAAAACCCAGTGCTATGTTGCAGGTGCAAAAAAAATGACACTATTGACAACAACAGAACACAAACACTCGGCTTAAAATGCTTTGGTATGTTTAGTGTAACAACTCATGTTTTTAACCACTCAGGGGTGATTAAGTATTAATTTGGTCACAACATTGTCACCAAAAATCATTCCATTTGCTAAAACAATGTGCCACCTTACACATAGTTCTCAACATATTGCTGGATTGTTTTTCCTTAGTTTTCCCCCTAAACTTTCTTTATCCCTAAAATTTATCCTCATCAAACCTGCAAATGCTATGTCTTGATTACAGGAAGCTGGTGATAATAATCAGTTCTGCTGGAGGAACTTGTTCTCCTGTATTAATCTCTTGCGCATCCTGAATAAACTCACCAAATGGAAGCACTCCAGGACCATGGTAAGAACCAGAGCAGGAGCAAGAACATCTCATGGACCTCAGTAAAGTGCCCATTGCCAGTTTTGCTCTCTTCTAGATGTTGGTGGTGTTCAAATCGGCTCCCATCCTGAAGAGGGCACTGAAGGTCAAGCAGGCCATGATGCAGCTCTATGTGCTCAAGCTGCTCAAAGTGCAGACCAAGTATCTGGGCCGCCAGTGGAGGAAGAGCAACATGAAAACCATGTCGGCCATTTACCAGAAAGTGCGTCATCGACTCAATGATGACTGGGCTTACGGAAACGGTGAGTCGGCAGTAAAAAAAAATAAAAATAAAAAAGATTTAATTTACCTTCACTGTGGTCTTCACTATATGATGCATTTAGCTGACTGAATTCCATCTGTGTGGGGCCTTGAGTAATGAACGTGTCCTCTGTGTTTCTGACAGCAGATCTGGACGCTCGGCCGTGGGATTTCCAGGCAGAAGAATGTGCCCTGCGCGCAAACATCGAACGATTCAACAGCCGCCGCTACGACAAAAACCAGAGCAACCCAGAGTTTCTCCCGGTGGACAACTGTCTGCAAAGTGTTCTGGGACAGAGGATTGACCTTCCCGAAGACTTCCAGATGAACTATGACCTCTGGCTGGAGCGCGAGGTCTTTTCCAAACCCATTTCCTGGGAGGAGCTTCTTCAGTGAAAATAACCTTCACTCCATCAACAACACTACACTTGCTAGAGTCAAACACAGGAACCAGTTCCTGACTATGTAAAATAACAGCACGTCTGTATTAAACCTGCAGTTTTACCCTTAGAGAGGAGCTTCATTAGTCAGAGGTGCTAAGAGGTCTTTTTTTTAGGTTTATTATTTTTTTGCTGCTTTTGATTATGATCTGTACCTGAATATTAAACCTGATGTTTTTGTGAAAGACTGTAATTATCCTGTATGAGTGCTTTGATGTGTTTTTCATTATATGGCTTCACATAGAAGTAATAAATGCAATACAATCTTATTCTTATCGGAACTTGATTGTTTGTCATTATTATTTAAAGAGCCCCTATTACACATTGAAAAGGGTCATATGTCGGTTTTATGGGTCTCCAACAACATACTGATATGGTCTTATAATATGCATTTATTTTTACCTAATTATCCCAGCGACTCCCATATGAATCGTTCAGCGATTCATTTGTTCCCAAACCCCTGCTTAGCGCGAAGCTAATCTGCTAATTGGTCAACAGCGTTCAGCGCGAGACAGTAATATGGCCAGCATGGTGTATCAAGCCATAAACACAGCGTCTTGTGCTGTGTTAGTGGGCGGGGCCGCAGGTTTGAATTTTGCCCGCACAGCGCACGCAACCATTATGTTTCGTGACGACGCCACGCCGAAATGGCTGAATATTCGTTATTAAGACGATTCATTTAAACCACTATGAGTCGACTCATATATGAATCAATAGTTTTAAAAACTGTCCACTTTCAGATTTAAGCTTTAACTGGATATTTCCCTTCGCTAAGAGCTGTGTTACACTACATGGAAGGTCATTTTCAAAAACCCATAATAAGGGCTCTTTAAGTCAAAATTAGCTCAAGCCACTTGTTTAAGCCACTATTTTCTTACAAATGAGTACATAATTGTATGAATGAATAAGTGAAACTAAAAACAAATGTATATACACATTCATTTATACATATAAACATGAATGCATGTATAGAAATGAATGAACAAATTAATGCATGCAGGAAAGAATAAACATGAATATATATATATAAACGTATGGATGCATTTTTGAAGATGAATGTACATAAATAATCCTTTGAGTGGATATTAATGCATGTATAAATGACTGAACGAAATCATATACAAGTGTATAAATAAGGGAATGCTTGCATAAATGTAAATATGCATAAATTATTATATTTAAATGTATGCATACAAATGAATGCCCACTCAAATAAATATTAAAAAAAACAAGAATGCATGAATGAATGGATAGATATACGAATGAAAGCACACATGCATGAATAACATGAACATATGCATTTATATGAATGTTTGAATGCATGTATATAATTGTATGGCTAAATAAATAATGCATGCATGGATGGATGAATGAATGCATATAAATGTAAGAATGAAAGCAATTATACATGAATGAATGCATAAAAGTATGCATGAATGAAATTCATTCATATACATTCATAAATGTATGCACAAATGAATTTATTACCAAAGGAATAAATTAACAAATTAATGAATGTACACATGAATAAACATGGATGTATATGAATGAATGCATGAAATGTATGTATACATGAATGAATGAACATAAACATTGTATAATTGTATGAATGTATGTATGAATTAATGTATGTGAATGAATAAATGGATGTTTGAATGCATGTATATACATTTATGAATGGTATCAATGCATGAATGTATGTGTGAATGCATGAAAATGCATGAATGAATGTATGTATGAATGACTTTGATTTATTGTAAATATAATTGTATGAATTTATGTATATAAATGATGCATGCATAAATTAGTGAATGCATAAATGAATGAATAAACAGTTATGCAAATATATGTATGAATTAATGTAAATAAATTCATTTATAAAAGAATGCATGCATGAATAAACATGTATGTATATACATTTACATGCATGAAATAATGTATCAATACATGAATGAGTGATGTATGAAAGAATGCATGAGTGTATATGCATGGATGAATGAATAAACGCATGGATGTATATGAATGTATGTATGAATTAATGCATGGGTGTATGACGTTTGAATGAATGTATCAATATAAATGTATGTATATAAATTATGAACGCATGTATGCATAAATGAGTGAATGCATTCATCACTCAATGCATGGATGTATGAATGAATGACGATGTGAATTAATTTATCTAAATAATAAATGTATATATGCATAAATTAGTGAATGCATGAATGAATGAATGAATGAATGAATAAGATTATGCAAATAAATATGTAAATGTATATAAATACATTCATGAAAGTGAATGAATAAATGATTTATCATTAATGAATTAACATGAATGTATATAAATGTATGAATGAATGTAGATAAAGTCATTCATAAAAGTATAAATGAATGAATGCGAAAATTAATGCATACATGAATGAATGAACAAACAAATAAACTTAAATGTACATCGGTTGATGGATGTATATTAATGCTTGTATGAATGAATGAATGAATAAATGAATGAATGAATGAACGCATGGATGTATATAAATGTACGTATGAATTAATGCATGGATGTATGACTGAATGATGTTTGAATGAATATCAATATAAATGTATGTATATAAATGATGAATGCAAAAATGAGTGAATTCATTCATCACTCATAATGCATGGATGTATGAATGAATGATGATGTAAATGAATTTTTAATAATAAATGTATATAAATGATGAATGTATGCATAAATGAATGAATGAATGAACAGTTACGCAAATAAATATGTGAATGTATATTAATGCATTCATGAAAGTGAATGAATAAATGCATGCATTAATAA
>CAIGQZ010032594.1:8824505-8861275 GCA_903798205.1 Danio tinwini
ATTTCTAGAATTAGACTATGACTAATGATCTGGCCTTTAATTTGGCTGTGAAAGCATGACAGCGGCCTTTGTTTTGAAGACACTTCATACCACCTTCATTGCAATTCATTATTTTATTTTATTTTTGTTGACAACATATTACCAACAAAAAATATATAAATACTTCAATAGATACAAATTAAACCACACAAAATTTGTTCCAAAAAGAGAATTTTATCCAACTAAAAAGTAGAAAGCTCTGCCGTCTCATTTACCACAGCCTTATGATCGACAATTAACAAATTGAAAAGAACAAAAACAGGTAATATTTAAAAGTACACTTTCTAAAAATGTCTACAGCATCTATATCAAGAAAACTAGTGCAGAGCCTACAGTCATAGTGATTTCTGACAATATATTTTAATAAAATACAACACCAGGCTGAAGTAAAGGCCTTAATGTGTGCTTTAAGAAGATTAAATAGATGCAGTAAAGCACTAACAGTGAGACTATTTCTTTATTTCCAGCAAAATTAAACTTATGAATAAACTTATAAATATTATACACCACTGGCACTGACAAATGATATAACTTCAGAAACTGATCTTCAGATCTCTCAGTCTGTCAAATGCATAAATGTA
This sequence comes from Danio tinwini, assembly GCA_903798205.1. Lineage (NCBI taxonomy): Eukaryota > Metazoa > Chordata > Actinopteri > Cypriniformes > Danionidae > Danio > Danio tinwini. The sequence goes on from CAIGQZ010032594.1 coordinate 8,825,126, forward strand.
AATAAAACAGTGACAGAGGATCAACAGAAATGTAGTGTGTTCATATCACAACACATCAATGCTGAATCTCTGTATACATGTTCATGAGCATATCAGAGGAGACACTTTTAATAAATATTTTGAGAAATTAATTAATTAAAGTGAGGTATGGCCACAAGTTAACAAATGTCACCCGTGCACCGTCTCAAGTCTCACAGAAGAGCTCCAGAAGGATAAAAAGCAGAAGTGATGATAATGGAAAACGAGAGAACCAGGCCTTTCTTTATGAAGCAGTCATCCATGGATTTAAGCTGTTGAAACTGAATGATTGTGTGGCTTGTTTATATGCACACAAGTATCTGCATCTGAAAGGTGTGAACCAAAGGGTCCATCGACACTGATAGGTGTGACCAAGAACTGTTGCTCAGGAAGCTCCGGTTGGGTTTCAGATGTCTGAGGCTGAGGAGTGGAGGTGGAGGGGGTTTACATGACTGTAAATTGGATGACAGTGGTTGGATACTGTATTAAAGTTGACGACCGGGGGCGGGAGCGTGTGTTTGGGGTGGAATTAAGTTTTCTGGGAAAAACAAGTAAATACTCTCCACACAGAACTTTGGTCAGCTTACTTATTTTATGTATTAGAGAAATAGGTAACCCTTTATAATAACTACACACTATCGCTCATTTAAAAAGCATTAGCATACGGTGAATTCATTATTTGTTAAGCATTAACTCTATAATAATAAACATTAGTAAACTACAAGCAACTACAAGTGCTCTATTCTTGACTTGTAAGCCCAAATTTGCTTAATAATTATGTTTTTTTTCATTGTTTATGTTTAACTTTTCATTACTAAATTAAGTATTGCATTAATTACAAACCAGTTATTTAAGAATAGTTGGTGTTTTTTATATTATTCAGAATGAGTAAGTAAGTGATTGAGAAACTATTGAAATTAACAAATATAATTCTTATTATTCAGGCGTATACTAATAGCTCATTTATATGTTAATAAATGCTTTATTAACTCAACTTCATCTAGTTTTGTGACCTAATCTAAAGTGAGGACTATTAATGCTTTATAAATCCCTTACAAATAACAATTAAATGCTCAGTTAAATTCTAAGCAGGAAAAAGGTCATAATAATTTTTTTCATTTCTATTTATTTGAAGATACACAAATGAAACTGTATCAAACAAAAACTAAATCTTTGCAATCTTAATTAAAATACAATTACTCTACAGTTTCAACATCACTTAATAACATTGAAATGTTGTATCATAATATATTGTTAAATTATTATATTGTTGTTTTTTTATTCAATTTTATGTTGTATTTTGACACTTGTTATTCGGCAATGATTAAACTTTACAGTAATTTTATTTTTTAGATAAGATTGCAAAGATTATTATTTATTTGATACCAAGCCTTTAATTTTCATTCATAAGATTGATGAAGCATAAATAGTCCTCACTTTAGATTAGGTCACAAAACTGCATTAAGTTAATAATAAAGCATTTATTAATATACATAGTGACCATTACTATATCCCTGATTAATCAAATATATAATGTTGATTTGAATAGTTTATTAATCGTTTACTAAATCATACCGAATGATTTAAAAAAAACAACTGCTCTTAAATACAAATGGTTTGTAAAAAAGTGCAATACTTAATTTAGTAATGAACAATGAATCTTTACCAAAGTATGAAAACACAAATATTAAGCACATTATTGCTTATGTCAATAATACAGCATTTGTAGTTGCAGTTATAAACTGCTTACTAATGTCTATTAATGTAGAGTTAATGCTTAACAAATAATGAATTCACTATATGCTAATGCTTTTTAAATGAGCCATAGTGTGTAGTTATTATAAAGTGTTACCAAGAAATTTAACACATTTGGCGAGCCACTCAATGAAGGTTAAGCCAAATACACCAAAATGTAAAAATCTGAAAGTTTCTCACCTCAGTCTCTCCAGTTTACAGTGTGAATCCTTCATTATGTCACATAAGAGATTCACTCCTGTGTTTCTTAGTTGATTCTTACTGAGGTTCAGTTCTCTCAGGTGTGATGGGTTTGATTTCAGAGCTGAAGTAAAGATCACACACTGTTCCTCTGTAATACTACATGCACACAGACTGAAGACAGAATGAGAAGAGACAAAGACTAAGATGAATGTGAAGTACACATAATATTCTGCAGCAAAAAAAAAAGTTAAAGTTAAATAAAAATTATGTAATGAATGAACTGAAATAAAATGTAATTTAAGTGTTTAGATGACCATCATGAAATACAAATTCAGCTTTATGGAAGTATTTTTTTCCACTATAGTTGCTCAGTTTCTCTGCTCTGACACAAATGAAGAACTAATATTGACTGCTGTAACATTACTAGTGCTTATGTAACACGTTGACTCATTTAACATACTCACCTAAGTGTGTTGAGTGTACAGTGTTTATCCTGCAGTAGAGCAGAGAGTTGATTCACTCGTGTGTCTCCTAGTTCATGTCCACTCAGATTCAGTTCTTTCAGGAGTAACGGGTTTTTACCCAAACTGTTAGAAACAAACTGACAGACTGTATCTGCAGCAGAACTAAAACATCTGAAGACAGAGAAGATCAAGCAGGAGTCACCGTTTACTGTATTACAAAACATGGTCACTGTGAACGAGTTACTGTTTACTGCATTACAAAACATGCTGATAATACAAGATTTACAGGTTAAACAGGAGATTAAATCTGTCCTCTTAGTTTTCTCTCTTTATATTACTTAAAGTTACAGTCAGTTTAATCGTAAAAGAGTGTAATTAAATTGACAAAAAAATGCCCCTCAAATTTAATGAAAGTGCACCCAGCTCTTCATTACACGATCGTCCCCACCCCCCTCCCTCTCACTCTTAAGTTCACAATCGTATGTCTTTAGTTTGTTTCTGTATGTCTTTAGCTGACACTCTTTGATTATTCTTCATCTCATTTAGCATTCTGCGCTGTGCTCTTGCAGTCATCACATCTAGAGAGTAACAAAGTGCTAAACTTTTCCGGCTTCATGGTACAGTTCCTAGAAGAGCACAAGCTCACAAAACACAGTGAAATGAAAGCCTCAAAGTGTTTCTTTAAACTAAAAATATTCAGAAAAACTGGTTTGTGAAGTTGCATGTTTGTGAACATAGATCCCCAGTCAGACTCTTAAAGTGAATCTGAGCTGACATAAAATAAACTACAGTGTGTTCAAAAACATTTAAACTATTTGACTAATGGGCTTTCTGGAGGGTCTATAATAACACAATCCTGAACTTTAATCAAATTTTTACATTAAAGAAAAATTGCATATTTTAACGATCTAGGCACAAAGTCTAAAGTTAATGCAAAAGCATTAAGGCCGTGTTCGAATCCACTTTTGCTATTTAAAGATGGAAAAATATGCTCTGTGCCACGGTGCATGGTCTAACAGTGTTGAGCTTATTATCTTAATGAGTTATGGGTGTGTTGTGTACAAGTCAGTTGCGTTGCACCATGGCACATTTGCTATTTACATGGTGGACTTTGTAAGTGGGAAAAAAACTGAACGCTTCACCAGTGACAAAAAAAGTTAAACAGAGCATCTGCAGCGCGAGGATAAAGAATGAGCCTCCTCGAATCAGCTTTTACTTTCACTTCTCTTTCTCTCTTTCGTGGATAAGGAAATGTGTTGTATGCATAGATATCGATTAACCTATATAATTAATTTAGTTTGTTAAGCTCAAAGATTTGTTTTTAAAACTATTTCTAAATTCAATTCTAATTTCCAGCAAACGAATAAATGAACAATAACAACGAAGTGTGGTCAAAAAACTGAGTTATATCCATATATTTGTAAAGATATTTGTGTATTGCTGTTCATCCTGCGCATTTTTAAGCAATGTGTAAGCGAGGCGCACAACTAATACACTCTGCTCTGGACCTGCTCTCAGCTGGTCTATTGCACAGTCTATTTTAGTTCCTCAAAATAGCAACAAGCCAACAATGTGCCTTAACACACCTCTTTTCTAGACCGAAACACCCATGAGTCCACAAAGTGGTGCAAATGGATTTGCTATTTAAACAACGTGGCGGAAATTGGAAAAATTGCTGTTGCATTGGTCTAAAAATAGCAACACGTTGTGGAAACACGTCTTGCACCTAGTTGCGCCGAGTGTATGATAGGGTCCTTAGTGACCCATTGTGTTGATTTGAACTGAATCTTGCACCATAACTAAACTCTACTGACACTAATCACAAAACAACAGTAACTATTATTAAGATTGCTTGATACAACAAATTGTCCATCTCATTGCTTTAGTGAAATACTCTCTATATAATTTCTTTTCATGCTTATTCTCCTCATGTCTCACCTCAGTGTCTTCAGTGTACAGTGTGGATCCTGCAGTAAATCAGTGAGCTCCTTCACTCCTGACTGTCCAGGATCATTTCCTCTGAGATCCAGCTCTATCAGGTGTGAAGGGTTTGATCTCAGAGCTGAAGCCAGAGCTTTATAACCTTCTTCACTGATACTGCAGTTTGAAAGACTAGAGGAAATAAAACTTAAAATAAATCTAACATCTTGGTTCAAATGAATAAAAACTCTAATTCACTATATAGAAATACATTTTCAGATCAACTTTAGGCTCCATAGGCTCATTTTCAGCTCACATTAGTTTCTGAAGTTTACTGTCCTTCAGTCCATCAGAGAGCAGCTTCACTCCTGAATCCTGCAGATTATTATTGCTCAGGTCAAGATGCTTCAGACTGCTGGACTCTGATCCAAGAACTGAAGCAAGAGCTGAACAGCTTCTGTCTGTTAAGTTACAGTCATTCAGCCTACAAACGAAAAATCTAATTTAATTATTACACTGAATAATATCCTTTAATACATTTGCTTAATACATATATTTGCTACATTGACATTTCCTTTAACAACTCTTTAAAACATCGTTCTCTTTAAAGAAAAGGTATTACAAGTTTTAAAGGGCATGAAAGCTAAACAGATTATTAAAACCTAAACACTTAGGCATATAGACACTTGGTCCTAGATCAGTTACTTTTACTGAGCTACCTTTCATAAGAGCTATTAGATAAAAAAATAACAACAATAATGTTCACCTCTTGCTGATATTAACACTGAATTGCACTGCATTTTTTATATAAATGTTTTGTTTAACTTCTAATAAACATATATATATATACTTCAGCATGAGAGACAGACCAGACACATGATTATTTGTGTTAATTAACAAAGATAATATACAACACCATTGAGCAGGCCACATTTGCCTCCAAACTCTTTGAAACTGGCAACATTTTGATGGATGTAAACAAGATCAATGGTCCTAACATATTTCCTGTTTTACATGTTTTCATTCCTATAGCTTCTGAGAATTCCAAAAGATCCACATATTGATAAACAATGTCATGATAGCGGTTTTAACAGAGTTATAATTGAATTCCCTCTTTAAACAGCTACGAAACAGTTTGACAACAAGCAGTTAACGTTCATGGGACAGTAACATCACCACATTAAAATGGGCTATAGACTGAGTAAGACACACACTTCCTATAAACAGGATTTTCTCTAATAAAACAGACCTGTCTATAAATTAACTGTCACATTCCCAAAACTGTATTTGCACTACTAGTGTGCACATTACCCTTGATTTTTTTGTACTTTCAGTGCATGCCTTTATTATATTACTCTTGAATAATTTCACATTAGCTATATCATGTCTATTATCAAAACAGGATTCTGTGTACATTGGTGTATATTACCTCTGCACAGATTGTATAATAATGCTGGCATGCTCAGAGTTTACACATTCAAGACTGTACGTACACCCTAACTATAATGTACCAAGAATGAAACAAAGAACCTTTCCCACTTTTCACCTTAGCCTAATATAATATTGCGCAAATTTTACATGAGTATGAGCCTCTGATAATCAATGCTTGCATCAAAGTCACTTTAATGATTCAGATATTTGCTCTTACATGCTCTAACTTAAGCATCTGATTAAGATTTTTTTATGGGGCCACTAAATATAACAATAACAATCTGAGAATTAATACAATCAATGCTGAATGTTCACGAGATGAAATAGTTTAATTAGTAAACTTAATTCTGCTACATCAAGTTATTATTTAACTTATGCAAATATGCCAATTATGATTAATTATTTACATTTCCCTATGAGCTAATTTTGCTACAAGAAGTATACGTCAGACTAAAGAAAAAATTCATGTTTTACTTAAACTTACAGAGCTCTTCTGGAGGTTTTGATGACTGCTGATAGTCTGATGAGACACTCGTCTGATTTCTTAAATTTCTGAAGCTCAAACTTCTCTATCTCCTCCTCTGATGTCAACAACACAAAGGCCACAGCAGACCACTGGGCAGGTGAAAGATCAGCAGATGAGAGACTTCCTTTGCTAAGGTGAGTCTGAATCTCTATCACCAGAGTTTGGTCGTTCAGTTCATTCAGACAGTAGAACAGATTGATAGTTCTCTCTGGAGAAAGATTTACTTCAAACTTCTGCTTGATGTACTGAACTATTTCCTCTTTGATCTGGTCATTGTCTCGTTGTGTCAATAGGCCCCGTAAGAGTCGTCGATTGGACTGGAGAGACAGACCAAGAAGAAAGCGAAGGAAAAGGTCCAGGTTTCCATTGTCACTCTCAAGTGCCTTGTCCACTGCAGTCTTCAGCAAATCAATCATGGACTCATTTCTGTTTTTAGAGTCTTGATCAAACACACTTTTCTTGTTGATGTCTAGAATCAGATGTGCATAAAGAGCTGCAATAAACTCTTGAACACTCAAGTGAACAAAGCAGTACATAGTACCAAGGACTATCCCTGTTTCCTTCTTAAAGATCTGGGTACACATGCCTGAGTAAACTGAGGCCTTATAGACGTCAATACCACAGGCTTCCAGGTCTGTGTCATAGAAGATCAGGTTGCTGTTTAGCAGCTGATGAAATGCCAGTTTCCCCAGTGAAAGGATGGCGTCTTTATCCCAGGAAATATCTGGTGTGTTTTCTCCATCATACTTTCGTCTGCTCTGCTGGATCTGAAAGCGCAGAAAGTGTGTGTACATTTGTGTCAGAGTCTTGGGAGTGTCTTCAGTGTTTGATTCCTGCAGTGTTTTGGAGGCGTCATCAGCCTGATTGTTTTTCACATCATTATTTCTCTTCTCCTGTAAAATGTTCTGGAGAACAGTGGCTGAAATCCAGCAGAAGACTGGGATGTGGCACATGATGAAGAGACTCTTTGATTGTTTAACATGATCAATGATTTCTTTGGCCTGATTCTCATCTGTGAGTCTTTTTCTGAAGTACTCCTCCTTTTGTGCATCATTGAATCCTCGTATCTCTGTCAGCCGGTCAATACAGTCAGGAGGAATCTTACTGGCAGCTGCTGGTCTGCTGGTGATCCAGATGAGAGCAGAAGGAAGCAGATTTCCCTTGATGAGGTTCGTCAGGAGAACATCCAAAGAGGCTGGTGACGAAACATCACGACACGTCTCATTACCAGCAAAGTTCAGAGGAAGACGACATTCATCCAGTCCATCAAGGATGAACAGGACTTTGAATCGATTCCTTCTTGTAAGGTTCAGTCCTTTTGTCTCTGGGAAAAAACTGAGTTATAAGGTCCATCAAACTGAGTTTTTCTTTCTCCTTTAAGTTAATCTCTCTGAATGGAAGAGGAAATATGAAGCTGATCTCTTGATTTTCTTTTCTTTCAGCCCAATCCAGAACAAACTTTTGCACAGAGACTGATTTCCCGATGCCAGCGACTCCTTTTGTCAGTACAATTCTGATCTGCTTGTCTTGTTCAGGCGTTTCAAACAAATGTCTGCATTCAACCTGTATCTCTTGTGCTTTATGACGTCTGGAAGCAACTTCAATCTGTCTGACCTCATGTTCAGTATTGACCTGTTCACTGCCACCCTGAGTGATATAGAGATCTGTGTAGATGTTCTTCAGGAGTGTGGAGTCTCCTTGCTGTGCAATTCCTTCAAACACACACTGATACTTCTTCTGTAGACCACATTTCAGCTGATGAATGAAGAACAGCTCATCTAAACAAAGTAAAATAAAACATGTTTAGTGTTTATTTTCTCACCCTTGTTTATAAGTCCCAATCTGACAGAAGTTCATGTTCAGATGTTCTCTCACCTTCTAGAGTATCTGCAGCTTCATCTTGCTTCATTTGTCTTAGGAAGTAGAGTGTGAGATCAAGAGTTGTTTCTTTGATTTTGCATCTGTTCTCATTAAAGTCCTTTACAAAGTACTGAATGTTTTCTTTTTGTAAGATTTTCTTAAATTTGTTTAGCTCATTCTTCACATATTGAATTATTTTGCGCTCAACATCCTAAAAGCAAGGGTGAAAATATACAACAATAGTAAACATAACCAAAACATACATTCACATTTGGCAAAATCATTTAAAAAATCCATAATGGTAAATATTCATGAAACAAATATTAAAACAAAAATTTTAAATACATTTTACTTCAATCTAAATCAATATAAAATTAATATTTAAATTATCTCATGGTTTCTTAAAAGAAAATCATCAACAACAGTTCTATTAAGAATTTTTATAGGACACTCAATGTATTTCTTTTACATTAAAATGTTGCAATAAATGTCATGAAAACCTGTTTCCTACCTTGAAGATTGACTGATATGTCTGGGAATTATATCGCAGCCTGTAAAACAAATAAATAAAATACTACATGTTAAGGCTAATTAAAAGCAATTACTTGTTTATTAGCAAAATGAATTTGTAAAGGTTTATTTACACTGATAAAGCGACAAGGACAATTAAGAGCACATTTAAGCAACATTTAAGTTGCATTCAAATCAGTAGCTTAGTTCAAATCAAGAGCAAAAATTATACATGGCAGCATTTTTCAGCTGTTTTGGTTTCTTTTCAAACTACATTGATTGTTCTGGACCATTCCAGGAACAAAAATGCAGTCACATGACTTTTTAATAGAACTTACCCAACACTGGAAAACATATTGCTAATATTTCTATGAAAAAGAAGACAATATGTGGTGAATAATGTTAATTCTACATCATCAGCAAGTATTTTACACCTACAGTATTTACAGTATGTTCTACCCAGTATGTTCTGTCAGTGCATCAGATTTACAAAACATGCTTCAATTATTAATCAAGTTCTGCTTGTCAGACTTTTGTAAACATAACAGAAAAAGAATACTCTGACAAATATTTAAATTACAAATTTTATAATAAACATTTGCTTATACATTTTATTTTCTGTGTGTATATGTGACCAATACTAATAAAAAGATGGATTACCTTTTATTAGATGATGGTTTTTCCTCACTGAAGTTTGGAACTCTACCTTTTGACTGGTCACTCTTCACAGACACAAAGCTGAACACATGTGAACCTGAACTCACACTGAAGACACAAAAACGAAGGAAAATAATGCAATGAAATATTTTAATATCTTATAATATAATACTTATGATACTTTAATATCTGAAACTTAATATAATTAAAATTGCATATAGCAAGTAAAGCCATTTTCAAGTTAATATAAAAACTGAACAAATATGCATTTACAAATTTACATAGGCAAATAAATAGACTATGCTAGACAGATTTATATGTGCGCATATTCTACTACTACTAATGCCTTCATATATTTAATATATGACAAAAAACTGAAAAAGAACATTTGATATTTGAAGAATTAATTTTTTATAATAGATGAATCAATAGAAAAGCTATTGTTCTTTGATGGTCTCTACAAGATTTCTACAGTTCTGCTTCGTGGAGTTTCCCCACTCTTCTTTCACAAAAACCTCTATTTTTTAAAAAATTATAAGGCTTCCAAGATTTTTATTAGCAAAATAAATAAATACGAACAACAATTAATACATTAAAATAGACAACTTCATAATTCAATAAGATAAAGGGTCATTAAACCCACATGAACTAGATGTTGCTGAGACTTCTATTTTTATGTTGATGTACTTACTGTACAAATGAAACGGAATTGAGTAGGCTTTTTTATGTGAATCATCATCCTTGTTGCAAACAAACAAGACATACATGGTTCAACAAGAATATTATTAACTGAAGCTTCCAAACTGAAGTCAACAGAGAAGGACTGCCACTCCAACGCAGAAGCAAATGGTTAGACTATGATTGAGGATTACCAAAACAATTTTTTTTTTTCTGTGGATTAATTTGCACGGATTGCCCTTAAGAATAACAATGTTAGCTATTAAAATAAACATTTAAAATTTTGATTTCACACAGACTTTAAAATGTTTCAAAATGAGTTTCAGCTTTTGTCAGCCATTGACAATAGATGATCATGACTGACTTTTTTCTTCTTGGCCATGGTGACAGTAACTCAATAAATTAAGGCTTTACTCCCCTTGTTTAATACTTGATGTTACAGTACAGTTTAGGACTGGTAAATTGATGGTCAGTGATTTTGATCACTGAAGGGTAAAACCATGTGCACTTTCATAAGAGAAATATTTACATTTCTGTGATTGGGGAATAGGATATTATTCATTTTGAACAGGCTCAAAAGAGAAGTTTTGGCTTTATTTATTTAAATGAAATTAAGATTAAGCCAACACACATATGTGTTTGAAGAACAACTAATACATATTGGATACTATGGCAGGTACTCCAGGATTCTGTGATTACGTGATCACTGAATTTAATGCAAATTCAAGCAAATGTGACAATTTATTTTTCAATTGTTGCAGATTTCCCAAATATTTTGGGCCATCAGGATACTGTTTGAATTCCCAGCGCACCACAGAATGATATCTGCATAGATTTAAATTTAAAAATATATATATTCACGAGTAGAATGTGCTTATTTGCAGGTATCTACAGGTATTTTATTAACAGGTACTTTATACCTGCAGTATTTAAAAAAAGATTGCAGATTTAAAAAAAACATGTCACAAATATTTTATTATTAATCAAACTCTCTTTTTGAGTGAGACTTTTGTAAACATAAATAATTCTCAGATAAATATCTGAAATAAAAGTATCAAAATAAACATTTGCTTAAACATTCTAGTTTCTGAATGTGTGACCAATATTATTGAAAATATGAAATACCTTTTATTAGATGATGTTTTTTTCTCACTGAAGTTTGGAACTCTACCTTTTGACTGGTCACTCTTCACAGACACAGAGCTGAACACATGTGAACCTGAACTCACACTGAAGACACAAAAATAAGGAGGGGAAAAATAATAATTGCTGAAAATACATCTTACCGAAAGATTTAAAATTGCAAATAGCAATTAAAGCCATTTGCCAGTCTAAGATCATAGATAAAAGGAAAATATAATGTTTGGTTTAATCATCTATTTTTAACAGTTAACATTGACTACGTTTGCATGGGCATCAGTAATCAAATTATTTGCCTTAATCCGAATATATAATCCGTTTTACATGTTATAGGACATAGATTGGTTAACGTCGTTGTGTCACCACACTATCCACATTTCCTCTGGAGTTTCATTTAAAAAATTTTGACTTTAACTGCAGTTTGGGAGTTTCACTTTTATTCAGGAACATTTTATTTGTGCCCTGTGACAAGCTGAGGTATTGGATGCAAGTATGAAGTAAGGACTGGAGTTATGTTTTAATGGAGTTGGATACCACACGCCAAATGGAAAGAAAAAACCTCCACATTTCACAATGCAGGTGTCTGTGTATGAATGGACAGCTAAGTGTGTATGGACTATCCTGTCACAAAAACACGGCGAAAAGTCCTACGTGACCGTAATAGTTTTATTAAGGTGTTTACATGTCTGTACTGAATTTATAATGGTAACCAGTATTACAACTAAAATCAGCATACTCCACGTCTTAATTCGATTTCTGTTCAGTTTGATTATGACTTTAATATGATTAAATTTTTCAAAAATCAATGTTTACATGATAGACTCTTAATCAGAGTATTGTCTTAATCAGTGTTTCCTCTAGGATTTTTTCCAGCTGTGGCGGCAGGACTTTTACACAGATGTACCAACTACCTATGGTGTTATTTCAAGGACACATGTTGTGAGCGCAGTACAAGTCAAGATCTCATTTATGTAATACGAGCACGCAAATCTCTGCTTGCGCGCTGATTTCCTCTGTTCGTGCACAAAACTTCAAACCCTCAAATATACGCTGCTCAAGTGCAGATTTTCGTGTGCCTCAAATAAACGCTGCTGAAGAGCGATTTAGTGCGTTTATGTGACAAGTACATCTCCAACATTTATTAGATTTGCTAGGAATGTTTATGAATGTCTCCAATAGACCTACAGAGCGGCATTAATGCGTCCTGAAGTAAAGTGAAACGGCTGAAGTAGCTGAACAGTCGTGAAGTAAAGTGAAACAGCTACAAACTTCAGCCAGATAAAGTCATTGTATGCAGAGCCATAGACCTTTATCTATACAGTATAATTATGGAAACAGTGTTCATCTTAACTGAAAGCTACGCCATGTTTGCTGGCCTCATGCTTCATGCAGTCCTGTCAGTCAGTCAGCATGTCACCGTAAAGGGTTAAACAAATAATGCACAGCACTACTACGGTTAAAGAAAAGTTTGCGCTGTTATAATTCACTGACCTTTTAATACGTTTTAGTGCGATTATAACCCGCTATTAAAAAAACAATGACTTAATGTTTTGAATGGGAAGCTGTAATATACTGTAGCTGTGGCGGGATGAATTTTGGTGTGGCGCCCCGCCATGGAAGAATGAATGTAGCGAAAACCATGGTCTTAATCATACTAAATGTCCATGTAAACGTACTCATTGTTTGTCTTCTTGTGGCTGCATGTGTAAATGCATTACTGGAAAGAAACTCCAAAACAAAAGTCAGACACTGTTCTTTCATTTTTTTTATGATTATTATTAACTTAACTCCTATCACACATACAGTTGTGCTCAAAATTATTTATACCCCTGGTACATTATAGGTTTTCTGAGTTGTTTTTTGTAACCAATGAGTTGTATTATGACTTCATATGTTGTCATAATCAATATAATGTACTTTACAATGCCTTCATGTGTTCATATACTGTATGACATGCAGCTGAAAAACTAAGAACATCAAGTATTTCAAAAAAATATATATTTCAGGCAATTTATTGTTGAGCATTCAACAATCTCCATGTCCAGAATTATCCATACCTCTTATTATTAAGTCCAAAGTCCTTTAAAATAACTAATAGAAAAGCCATTGTTCTTTGATGGTCTTGACAAGATTTCTACAGGTCTGTTTCGATGAGTTTCCACACTCTTTGTTCACAAAAACTTATATTTGTAGAAAATTGTTAGGTCTCCAATCCTAAACCAAGGTCTTGATTTTATTAGTTTGTTTATTTGTTATTCTATTGCCACGTCAGCAACTTATATACAACTTCATAACCCAATAAGAGTACATTAAAATGTTATATTAAAAATATTAAACATGATTTTTCAGTTCAATATGAATAATTTTAAATTCTTCCAAAGATACATTTATAAAAACATCCAGAGTGCTTTCAGTATTACAATATAAAATATTGCATTCTAATAAATTGTGTTTTATGGTGTGAGAGGCATGACAGTTGCTACATGTAGGGGACACTAAGGACACTAAGATAACCAAAAATGAAAGCTGGTGTTCTGTGGAGCAATATGCTAGAAACAAAGAGACAATAAATCCAAATCGTCAAAAAGTAGCCTTTATTAATAAAGGCTAAGTCCCATAAAAAAAAAAACTGGAACCCACTTGTCAGACTCAGTAAGCTCAAGCTTCAACCCTAAATTTATACATTTCTAAAGTATCACTGTCAGTAGACTACAGGTTTAATTTTGTATATACATTTTCTTTACATCAACAGACAATAATATAACTTGTAAGCACAACAGCACAGTAATAACTTACTTGCACAATTAGCAGCTTAGCGGTCAGTTAAAAACAAATGGTAACAGTAAGATAATCAATGGACATCCAGCATAAACAATAAACAGTTAATAGGCATTTAACCAGTGCAAATGTAAAAACAGATTTCTAAATTGTTTTGGAAAGCTGGACAGGAAAATTGTGAAAACTATGTAGAAACAGGACAAACCTGAAACTCCAGTTTTGTTTGAAGAATAGTCTTACCTATGTTTTTCTGACGGACAGTCTTTTCCTTGTATTTCTGACATACTGAAGCTGAAAACTTTGTGTCGCTGAGGACAATCAGATATTCATCATGATAGTTCGACCGAAAAAAAGAAGAATAATAACAAACAATTAATTTAGATAATTTAGACATATATATATATATGCAATTCCATGCAAAGGTCAACCTTGCCATGAAAAAAATTACGTTTTCGCCAAAATAGCAAAAACATTTTCGTGTTTTTTGTATAGGCTTGTATTTTGCAGTGCTTTAAAATACTCAAAAATGTCTCTGTCAATGTTTTCAAACAATTACATTTGATTTACAAAAGTCACACAAGTGGCAATTTCACGTCCGTCACATCCCTAACAGAGAGATGTCACATCCATAACAAAGCTTTTTCCTTATAAATGTAAAATCAAATAAAATCAATCATGTTTGTTCTATAGAGAGACAACTCTTATCCTGTTGATTAGTATAGTTTTGGGCTGTGCAGTTTAATTCACAGCATTTATACAAAGTATGTTGTGTACTGTAAACTTGCAGACTTTTTTCATCACATCCATAACGCATGTTTATTTTCCCCATTTAAAATTTAAATTTTTTTTACAGATTGATATTTTTCTACTTCCACAACTCTGTGTAAGGCCTCATTTAAAGAAACCCCATATGTAGGATTTACTTTTTTTTTAACAATCAAATCATTCATGAGCCATGACTTGGTTATCGACTCCTAAAAGCGTAAGAATTGCTTTAATTATAGCATGCTTCTGATTGTAAATTACAGACGGTCTTAAAATGGAAATAAATAAACAAACCTGCTTTATGTATTATTCACTTTTACAACCGTATGTTGTAAAAATTCGCCATTTTCAAACGCTTAACTTCTGTCTTGCCGTGAATTTATTGTTCTTCAAGCAAGTAAACCAACTTCTTAAACACGTTTACATATATTCAAAATGTTTCTTTTCATCATACAACAATATAATAGCATAAGTTTTTGAACTTACTTGCAGTATTACAGACTTGTGCAGCAGGTACCGAATCCAGAAACCTCTCAAACACGTTGTTAAAACACTTGTGTTGCTTCACGGTTGTTGTTTGTCTCAAGTCGATTCTATAAAGAGAAAATGAAAGTTTGTCAAATCAGTTTTTGTTCATTAGCGCCTTCAACTGGACAGAAGTGAAGCACACCACACCCGAGTCTCCTTCTTCTAACAGATCTCAAACTAAAACAAACTCTAGCGCTCCCTTCCGTTACGGTTCGTTCTCTCGTCCTGCAGCCATTATTATCTGGATGCAGCCTTTATGATGCAAGCTGGGATTGCATCTTCAACTGGACAGAAGTGAAGCACACCACACCTGAGTCTCCTTCTTCTAACAGATCTCAAACTAAAACAAACTCTAACGCTCCCTTCCGTTACGGTTCGTTCTCTCTTCCTGCAGCCATTATTATCTGGATGCAGCCTTTATGATGCATGCTGGGATTGCATCACTCAGCGATGCAATGTCAGACACAATGCAATGAATGGAGTGAGTGACGTCACTGTGATGGGTAGGGTTAGGGATGAGGTTAGGTGAGCGCATTAAAAAGCATTGGATGCAGCTCAGATTGCACTGCACCAGGTCTGCATCCAGACCCCTCTCTCCTGCAGGACTTGTGCTTTTTATTTTTTTATTTTTTTTATTATTATTAAGCCCATTAAGAGTGTATACAATTTATACATACAACAACGAACAGGCAGAAAAATTATCTTTAAACAATGAAGAGAAAAAAAAGAACAGCTAAAAACAAAGAAAAGAAGAACAACTAAACACAAGGGGTATAAAAATACATATTGAAAAAAGCAAAAATTACGCATTAAACATACGGAAAGAGCCGCAGACTGTTGAGGCTTTAGAGCCTTTTTGTTATGAGACAATTTGATCAACGAAAGGTACTGTACTGTTTAAATTCGTTTAGAAAAACCATAAACATGAAATTTAGCAAGCAGCAAAACTAAGTTCACCACATACAACTGTTTACTTTTAGGTTGTTCATACTCAGTAAAGTCCAACACTACATCTTATCAATACAAAGTACATTCATTATAAATTGTTACTTTGAATAAAATTCAAGAAACTTTTCCAAAATGTTTTTGTAAATGGACAGTAACAAAAAAGATTAACAACAGTTTCGAAACAGTAATCACAAAAGGAACAGTTGGAGGAGATATAATGACGGACCGGATAGATCTTATGAATTATTTTATAAGAAATCTCTTTTACTTTATTTGTTAGAAAATAACTATGAGGAAGCATCCATGTCTTTTTCCAACAAATATTATCCACTGCATTATTCCAATTAGCAGTCACACCTGGTAGACTTCTGCAGGACTGATGCGGAGCTAGTGTTTCTTCCCATACTGATAAACTTCCGGTGAACGGTTAATGTGACATTTTTCCATTTTATACTGTTCCTTTTACAGCATCAATGTTGTAATGTAATTAAAATACAATCAGTTACATAGACTTTGGCATTCATTTTGGTTGCTCAAGCGTCAAACGAGACAAAAAAGCAGTTTACTCGCACACGACAGGCTAGCGCAGAAGCTCCATTGAATATACTGGTGTAAAATAAATGTTCATATTTTAAAGACATGGCGGGTTAAAATGTAATTTCATACAGTGCACCACTTGTAATTTATAGATTCCTATTTTTGCATTGTACACTGTAGATAAAAGTAGACAATTTCTGTACATTAAAACCTTAATTGATAAATGCAGTAGATAAAATAATGGGCTATATACACACAGACTTTAAATTTTCAGCCAGGCAGCCCAAGGCCTTTCCGGTTTTTCCATTACCAAATTGTCACGTTTATGATCTGATTTCTTTCAAAATCAGCGATCTTCATTGCCTGTTAGATATATGATATGAAGTGGGTCTCAGATCAGACAAGAAGCACTGCATTCAATTCCATTTCCCCAGTCATGTCTTTAAAGAGCCATGAAACCCCCCTGTCTCAGCAGGGTGTTTTCACACCTCTAGTTTGGAAAAAGTCAGTAAAGTGGGCATGTCCAGCTCTGTTTAGGTGGGAGTGTCGGGGGAGTGAAAGTGAAAGAATTTGCAAATATGGGAGTTTCCGTTTGGGCACGCAGACGCAAGGGAGAAAGACAGTGACTGTGTTTACATGGACATCAGTAATCAAATTACTTGCCAAATTAATAATTTGTCAACTTTAACTGCAGTTTGGCACTTTCATTTTTTATTCAGGAACACTTTATGCATGTCGCCCATGACAAACGAGATATTGAAAGCGAGGAACTGCTGGAAGAGTGGAGTTTTAATGGTATGTTTGATACCGCACGGCGAATGGGAAAAAAAATATCCTCTGCATTTTTCGGTAACTTAGATGCACGCGGTAGGTAGCGTCAGAAATCCGTGTGTGTTTAGACTATCCTGTCACAAAATGCGGTGAAAATCTTGCACGATGGGAATAGTTTGATTAAGGTGTTTACATTCGGAGAGCAGCATTTACAGCGGATCTTTCAGTCTATAATATTGTACTATAATATTGCAGTGATATTAACATACTGTAAACGTAATAACTCATTTTGACTAATTTGTCTTTAAAAACTGACAGAGCACTGCTGACAATACAAACTAACTTTGCCATCTGAATGAACAAACAAAGGGCACTGCTCTCTCACACACACTTATCAAATCTCCTTACAAATGCATTCTGTCGCGTCGCGTGCACTGTAATTCATATGTGACTCCAGCAGCTCTCTCATAGCGGGAAAATGCAAACAAAATGTTCGTTGTAGCACATTAATAAACGCAGCACACTAATAAATGCAACACTGATGACCCATGTCTCCAAATTCTTGTTCTTTCACTTGTTATGGCAACACAACGTGGCGTCTCTCTGTCCTCTAAACACTGTAACAGGTAAAACAGTTTCCGAAGTTATCATGCATATTAATGAAGTTGCGCCGCATACACAATAGAGCGCGCTGATTGGTTTGAACTAAGTCTTTCTCATGAATTAATGCCGCACACTCAGAGATGTCACAGACACGGTACAGACATCCACTCTCCACGCTGGACTAAACGCAAGTATCTACTCATTGTGACACAGCTTCAAAAAATTGTTTCAAACCGGAAGAACGAATTTGCTCAAAATAACGCAAAAAAAAAAACAGTTTTCACTTTTTTTGTGAAATATATATGTCCTAATAGTGTTTATAGCAGCATGGGACACATATATAACTATCAACAGCTCAAAAAATGCGTTTTGGTGTTTCGTGAAAAACAACCTTGTGAAATTGAAGTCACATTAAGCTTTCACCAGATGTTTATCGTTTGCTTTAAAACTCTAGAGCCCATATATAATATTTCTCCATGATAAGAGACAATCTTTTTTTTGTATGCAATTTTAATTTAAGTGACAAATAGCTAAACTGTCTCATTTATTGTAATTTAATTTATTTTTAAATGTTTCCAGTCTGTATTGATCCTTTATCATAACAATCATCGGGATTATCAGTGTTAAAATGTGAAGGTACGGAATGTTCTTAAATAAATAAACAAAAGCAATAGCTCTGTTAAAAAGGTTGGTTTCAAATACATGTTCAACAATTTTACTGCTAGCATGTTTAAGTCACGTCATGGTTGAATGACAGTAAAATTAGAGTAGAAATCTTAACAATTTTGTTTTGAACTCATTCTTAATCCTGTGCATTCTATATCCTGTATATGGGCACATAAATCACAGTCCCACATGAAGAACTGCACTGCTGAAAGGGTTAAAATAGTGTTTGCTTGTGTGCAAAGTATGTTACAATCTGATAAAACAGTGACAAAAAAAAGTCCAGATGTTTTGCTCTGGCCATTTAGATCTTTGCTATGTACTATCATGCTCACAGGTGAGTTGAAACATCAGCAACTACTACTAGATGTAATAATTCTGCAATGTTAGCATTAGTTCTACAGTCAAAGGCCTGGGTGTTACATTAGACAGCAACTTAAACTTTAAAAATCATCTCTAACATTGTTACAAAAACAGCCATCTTTAATCTGAGTAATATTATTAGGCTAAGAAACAGGCTGTGATGATGAGAAGTTAGTTGATGTTTTGATGAGCTCTAGACTGGATTACTGTAATGTTCTGCTCACTGTTGTTCTGCATCCTCTATAAACAAGCTTCAGATTGATCAAACAGCTGCCAGTGTTCTTACCAGTTCAACAAATCATGATCATATCATCCCACTTTTATCTTCCTTACGCTGGCTGCCTGTTGAGTTCTGAATTGAACTCAACATTGTTTCTTACATACATAGCTCTAAATGTTTTTTATAAATGGTCTTCAATCTCACTACAATCAAACCCACTCTTTAAGATCTGCAAACTCAGAGCTTCTGGTCAAACCCAGAATAGCAAAGTCCACTTAAGCAGGTAGTGTGTTTTCACAACTCTGCAATAGTCTTCTTGATAATGGGATGTAAGCTGAGAAAATATTATATACTATTCCTTTCATGCTAATGAAGGACTACAGAGACATTCCAAGCACAGGATGGGTCCTCCTGGCGTTGCAGAGTTCCTCACAGCTCCAATACACATCTCCGCCATTTGCTTACAGTAACCATGTGCTTTTCACTATACACAATTCATCTGCTTGTAATCTGCCTATATATAAATATGTCATGTTTGGTGTCATTTGACAGTTTATGACTTCAGCGTTGTAGTGATGAAATCATCAGAGACATTGATTGACTGTATTTCAATATACAATCTATTTACTATTGTTGAGTCATGGCCTGAGGAGAGTATATTTATGTACTTCTTCCCCACTTTATCTCCCCAACTTTGCTTTTATGATCAGCTGGTTTTGGGGGTTTGTATTTTACTCATGTTTGACAATGCTTTGCTCAGGTTATAAGAAGGAATGGTAACTGCTGATCTGGGAGAATGGCTTCTGCTTCTCCCGCACATCGGTGCGTAGCCTCATATGCTAACAAAGGCAGTTTCACTGTCTTTGTTACACAGCAGTTCATATGTTATAGCTGTTTCTTTATACAGTAAGTTTGTTCCATTCTAATGTCTGTATATTTAAACATGTAACCTAATAAGCAACTTTGCCTGCTTTAAGGCATTGAGATTCTTTCTCTTTATTAATGATGATAACAACTTTAATGGAGTCAGATAAATAATTGATTTAAACACGCCATCCTTTAACTGCTTTCTGTTCTCGATTATTGGTTCAGAATGTCGGCGTAAGCTTCAAGCCTTACAGGCAACAGCCTAGATTAAAGAAAGGGAATATTGTAGATAAAGACTAAAGACCCTATCATACACCTGGCGCAATAAGGTGCAAGATGTGTTTCCATGACGTGTTGCTATTTTTAGACCAGCGCAACCTTAATTTTCCCGTCTTCAGCCACGTTATTTAAATAGCAAATCCATTAAAGCCACTTTGTGGACTCATGGGTGTTCTGGTCTAAAAAAGAGGTGTGTTAAGGCGCATTGTTGGCGCGTTGCTATTTTGAGGAACTAAAATAGACTGTGCAATAGACCAGCTGAGAGCAGGTCCAGCGTGGAGCTCGTTAGTTGTGCACCTCGCTTACATGTTGCTTAAAACACGCAGGATGAACAGCAATACACAAATATCTTTACAAATGAAAAAGAATTAAGGAATAAAATATTACAAAAATGATTACCTTCTACATAAATATAAAAACCAGTACCTCCATGCCTTGTTCATTTTGGGTGGCTTTTTCAGATTATTCACGACACTTTGCTTTTGTATAATGTTATTATTATTATTATTTATTATTAGCATATTTATATTTGTTTTATTAAAAACAAGCTTAGATTTGTCCACCTGTCAGGTTTTGGACCATATGGGGCATAGCATGTGGCTTTGGATATAACTTCATTAGGCTGGCTTGTGGAAGCAAGCCAGACTACTGAAATCCTATTTAAACTTATTATTATTATTATTATTATTATTAGCTAGAATCATGCTAATAACATGCTAATTCATTCTAGAATCATGCTAGTAACATGCTATTTCATGCTAGAATCATGCTAATAACAAGCTAATTTGTACTAGAATCATGCTAATAACATGCTATTTTGTGCTAGAATCATGCTAATAGCATGCTAATTCATACTAGAATCATGCTAATAACATGCTAATTCGTACTAGAATCATGCTAATAACATGCTAATTTGTGCTAGAATCATGCTAATAGCATGCTAAATTATACTAGAATCATGCTAATAACATGCTAATTCGTACTAGAATCATGCTAATAAAATGCTAATTCGTACTAGAATCAAGCTGATAACATGCTAATTGATGCTAGAATCATGCTAATAACATGCTAATTCGTACTAGAATCATGCTAATAACATGCTAATTCATACTAGAATCATGCTAATAACATGCTAATCCATGCTAGATTCATGTTAATAACATGTTAATTTGTACTAGAATCATTCTAATTACATGCTAATTCATGTTAGAATCATGCTAATAAAAAACTAATTCTTGCTAGAATCAAATTAAAATAAAAGAAAAGCTAATTAATGTTAAGTTAAATCTATCTATCTATCTATCTATCTATCTATCTATCTATCTATCTATCCATTTATACTTTTTCAAACTGTTTTAAACTAAATATACTATTACGAACCAGCCTCAAAGTTTGTCTCGACGAACTTTATTGTCTAGTTATTATTGTTCATTCATTTGTTTGCTGGAAATTAGAATTGAATTTAGAAATAGTTTTGAAATGAATCTTTGCGCTTAAAAAACTAAATTAATTATGTAGGCTTATGGATGTCTTCAGTGAGTGCGTCCAACACGTTTCCTTATCCCTGAAAGAGAGAAAGAGAAAGTAAAGGCTAAATGGAGGAGGCTCATTCTTTATCTTCGCTCTGCAGATGGTCTGTTTAACTGTTTTCTCACTAGTGAAGTGATCAGTTTTTACACTTACAAAGTCCACCATGTAAATAGCAAATGTGCCATGGCGTGACGCAACTGACTTTTAAAGGGAATGTGAGATGAGAATCTGATTGGTTTAATTTCAAAACACACCTATATCTCGTTAAGAGAATAAGCACTGCCCTGTTAGACCATGCGCCACGGCGCAGAGCATATTTTTTCGTCCTTAAAATAGCAAAAGTGGATTTGGACACGCACTTAATGCTTTTGCGCCCTGTGCTTTAGACTTTGCGCCTAGATCGTTAAAATAGAGCTCCAAAAGTTTTTTGTAAAGCATAAAAAACAATGCATCATAACTGTCTTCTAGTAGATCTTATCAAATACATCCTATTAAATTCAAAATAAGATCTCTTGCTTACAAATAAACAGGAGCTACACTTATTCTCCTTCATTTAGTTTCTGTTTCATCATGAGTCATCCAGAGATTGATCAGATCAAAGACATGTGAGAGATGATGATGCCAAGGAGAGCACAGAACATAAAATAATCATGTTTTAATTACTGTAATGATCAGATCATTTCATTAAATATGTATATTACATATCACAGCTTTGAAAAAAGTTTATCTGCACCTATTTACAACACTTAACATTTTTATGTTTTTGTTTATGAATGTAATAACACTCATCTTTTGCAAAGATGTTTTGGAACAATAACAATAACATCAACAAAAAAACACTATAAAACAAAACTTAAACAAGACTTTTCAGATTATATGAAACATGTTTAGTAATATAGTCCAGTGATGTATATTTGTGTTGAGTTCAGAATGTAGAAAAAGCTTTATTTAATCTCACTGTGCCAGTGTAGTGTTATAGAGTTCAAATGTTCATTTCCAGAAAAGTCACTGGAGCAGCTCTGGATCCAGACATCTTCACACTAGCATTACAATACATTACCTCTGTTCTGAAACTCTAGATTCTACCATCAAAAGCTGAGACTGACAGAGGGATTCTTCACTGATGATGCAGAAGCTATTCAAGTCTGTAAAAGTGGAACCAGAACAAAAAACAATCAGTGTTCAGTGGAACAAAGTGAAACATTAATCATTTAAATTACTGCTTTCTGAGCAAAAATATGATACATTAAAAACATTACTGATGTTATAATTATAATTTCACATCACAGCGTTTCTGCTCTTTCTCTTTAACTATTGCAGCAACTGCACTATGTGCCCTTTGTTAAAATAAAGCTTGATAACAATTTAATTTGTGCACATCTCAGAGGAAAATGAAGATCTTTAATATCAGTGTTGTTTACTCACATCAGCGTACAGTTTGAGTCTCGTATTACATCAATGAGCTTCTGCTTTGAGTCTCCAATGGGACTGTCTCTCAAGTAAAGCTCTTTTAAAAACTGCAGAGCTTTTGTGTTTGTTAAACATTGAGTTAATGAAGAAACATCTGAGATTCCACATTCATTTAATCTAGAAAGAGAGAAACAGTGGAAAAAGGAAATGATGAGGGATATATTGAATGTTTCAATGCAGGATTGATACTCAGCTGCAGGAGGTTTTTAAGTTTCATACCCAGGATTTAATGATTTATTAAGCTAAAGCAATGAAATCTAAAATGAACTCAGACTCATTATTAGACACTGAGTATAAAGTGATTTGGTTCAACATTAAGTTGGAATTTTAAGGGTGTCTAATAGTAAAGAATACTTTTTAATACCAGCTTAAATTAAATTAAAGCCCAAAAAGCTTTAAAAACACTATATTAATGCAGTTTCAGCAGCTGTTGATCAGCAAAGAAGCCATTTAGAATTGTTTCTAAAATTAAAATGTATTAAACTTAATCTAACTGGTAAATTTACTTCATTAATTTTCCACTTGACAGAAAATTTCAGAGACATGAATCTGGCATTAAAATATACAGTGAAGCTAAAACACATATACACACAGCACACACAAATACAGTAGTCAACATTTAAAGTGAATCACCACCTTTCATTCAAGTTGTCCTAAAACTATCCTAAAACAAACACACACACACACACACACACACACACACACACACACACACACACACACACACACACACACACACACACACACAGTTGAAGTCAGAATTATTAGCCCCCCTGTTTATTTTTTCCCCAATTTCTGTTTAACGAAGAGAAGGTTTTTTTTTATAGTGAAGAGTTTTAATAACTCATTTCTAATAACTGGTTAATTTTATCTTTGCCATGATGACATTAAATAATATTTGACTAGATATTTTTCTAGACACTTCTATACAGCTTAAAGTGACATTTAAAGGCTTAACTAGCTTAATTAGGATAACTAGGCAGGTTAAGGTAATTAGGCAAGCTATTAATTAGGCATTGTTAAGTATAACAATGGTTTGTTCTGTAGACTATCGAAAAAATATATAGATTAAAGGGACTAATAATTTTGACCTTAAAATGTGTTTTAAAAAACTAAAAACTGCTTTTATTTTAGCCGAATAAAACAAATAAGACTTTCTCCAGAAGAAAAAATATTATCAGACATACTGTGAACATTTCCTTGTTCTGTTAAACTTCATTTGGGAAATATTTAAACATGAAAAGAAAAAAGTCAAAGGGGGGCTAATAATTCTGACTTCAACTGTATGTATATATATATATCTATAACTATACATATATAGTTCATAAATGATCAGTTATGATATTTAATGTGGAAATATATATCTTGTTGAAAATCTAAAAGAATTAGAAAACTAAAAAGTGATAAAAAGTAAATCTTTAACATTACTAGTTCATTAATTCCACTCAGTCATTCACAAACAAATAAATGCTAAAGTGTATTTTTTCCAAGCAATTTATAATTTTAAACTGAAGAACAGTGCAAAAGGCCTTACTGTATGCTTTTATGAAGATTTAACGGACATAGCAAAACACAAAAATATTAATATCTTTAAGATCTATTTCCAACAAAATAAACATGAATAAAGTGATATAAATATACACCACTGACAAATAAAATGACTTCAGAAACCGATTGTCAGAACTTTCAGTCTATCAAATAAAGCTGAAACTTTTTATGAATGAAACTTGTCAGAACCAGGCCTGGGAGACCTAACACTGAAGTTTTTTTACGCCACCTCCTTCCCTTCAAATATGAATTTTGAACCATTACAATGAGTTAAGTAGTATCAAAGACAATGGAATACTCAGAACATGTCACTCATGTAGTTTTAAATGGGAAAAAGTGTAACATTAACATGGCTAATGATTCTCCGCGGGAGGGAACTCTCAGTTATG
The DNA here is from genome assembly GCA_903798205.1 of Danio tinwini. NCBI lineage: Eukaryota > Metazoa > Chordata > Actinopteri > Cypriniformes > Danionidae > Danio > Danio tinwini. The sequence goes on from CAIGQZ010032594.1 coordinate 8,850,527, forward strand.
AACTCTCTGGCTTGACAAACGCAAATGGCTTCACAGACATGAGAAATATATCCACATAAAGCTTGGAATGTCTTTTAAACTATATCTAAACTAAACTTAAGAGACAATAAATAATTTTATTGTTGATTCCAAATATGAAATTTCATCGTAAACTTGGCAAACAGTTTGAGAATTTGATGTTTCCCCATTCAAACAAAATGGCTGAGCATACATCCCGTTTCAAAGATGGCAGATGAGTTAAATGACTTGCCTTAAAGGGACTTTTGTAGTATTTACAACAATAAAAAAAATCATACCTGACCTGAAACATATTATGCAGGTTAAACTGTAATGTTTCTCACCTCAGTGTCTTTAGTTTACAGCGTGAGTCTTTCAGAACCTCACATAAGAGATTCAGTCCTGTGTTTCTGATTTGATTGTCACTGAGGTTCAGTTCTCTCAGGTGTGATGGGTTTGCTTTCAGAGCTGAAGTCAGGATCTCACACTGTTGCTCTGTAATACTGCATCTATTCAGACTGAAGGCAGAAAGAGAAAAGACAATAATTCAAATGACAGTAAATTCATGATTTCCAGCAACATATTGTCAGTCTCAGTTTTGATGCAGGATCATTTACAGCCCTGCTCTTTCATTCTTTCAGTTTAGACAACACCATACAGTATAAAGATACTAACTGTAGTTTCTCCAGCTTGAACTGTGGCTTCATCAGTAAATCACTGAGGTTTTTCACTCCAGGGTCTCCTAGTTTATTCAGACCGAGGTTCAGTTCTCTCAGGTGTGATGGGTTTAATTTCAGAGCTGAAGTCAGGATCACACACTGTTCTTTTGTAATACTGCAGTAAGACAGACTGAACACAGAAAGAGAAAATACAGTCTCAGATTGATGTGAAGTAAATGTTTAGACCCGTTTATAAAATATAAATACACATTTTGTCTAGTATAAAACTGCGAAGAGGACTATCGGTCCATATAAATTTGCTGACTGTCAGTTTAATCTGTTTTTCAGTCTTATTTCAGCATATGAAATAGTTTTAGTTTCAAATGCTTTAGTTTATTAAAGCTTCTGATAAGTGCACTGTTAATTATCAGTATCTCTGGACCGTTCTTCAGATGCAGAAACAGCAGAAGATACAGCTGTAGATTGTGTGAAGGAAAGACGATGCTAAAATTATGGACCAACTGCTGATATTTTTAGTACATGAGTACTGTATTAAAAGTGCAGTACGTGATTGTCTTCAGAAACATGTTTTGTTGTGCTGGTTAAAAGTCTCTTCACATTCCATTAGTAATGATTAAAGTAAATGATCTAAATGTATTTATATGTATTTTTATATTCTGGGTAAGGCATAAAACAAAATGTTCATCCAATTAAATATTGTCGGGTAGACATTTTAACATTTAAATTGAGGAAAATATCAATATTGATCAATATGTTTTTTTTAATCAAACTTTTTAATAATTATTTAAAACTGCTATTGTTATCTACACTCTAAAATAAAGGTACAAAAACAGTGACAGGGGTGGCACCTTTTTAAGAGTATTGAAGAGAACAGAATTTTGTACTTTTTATTAACAAGTACACTACACTTTAGGTAATAAAATACACTTTTAAAAATATGGAGCTTTCAGATACAAGCACATACTTTAAAAAGGTACTGGCACAGCTTTAATAAAAGTTCTAAAAATACATGATAATGCACATGGCCAGTATTCTCACAGAGAATTTTTTTTTTTTTTTTTTTTTATGAATGAACTATTATAACATTTATTCAATTCAATTCGTCATTATTTCTATAGCGCTTTTACAATGTAGATTGTGTCAAAGCAGCTTAACATAGTTTTAGAAAAGTCCAGATTTCAGTTTAGTTTAGTTCAGTGTGGTTTTAATTTCACTGCTATTATAAAATTTATGGGAGTCATGTGGGTGAGAGCTAATGTGGGTGATTTGATGCAGTGCAGAAGATGCAGACGCTTCTCAAATATCAAGATGTTTTATGAAAATGTATTTAAATAGCCACAGAATTAAATAAATTGCTAAATACGATGTTCTTGACACATGAAAGTGTAAAGCCTGTACAAACAGCTTGCAATAAAAGCAGAAAGCTGTGTGTATCATTTAACAAACTGTAACCGAAAATTGATTTACTATAAATGTTATGTCATTTTACTCAGACGTCTGATAATTGAAAAAAGGATTCAGATGACGCTATTGCGCTGCTGGCTTTCCACCAACCGGTCGCTGCATCATAGCATCATGTCTTGATAAATATAACTATACTAACTGCAGTTTCTTCAGCTTGAATTGTGGCTTCATCAGTAAATCACTGAGGTTTTTCACTCCAGAGTCTCCTAGTTGATTCCCACTCAGCTCCAGTTCTCTCAGGTGTGATGGGTTTGATTTCAGAGCTGAAGTCAGCATCACACACTGTTCCTCTGTAATACTGCATTTACACAGGCTGAAGACAGAAAGAGAAAAGACAATGACTGATTCATTTTATATTGAAAAATAATAATAATCAAGCATTAAAACAATGTCAACTAATTTATATTTTAAAGAAAATTATTAACATAAATGTTGTGTACAGAATAGTGTACGGTTGTTTTTAGGTTTCAGCATATTTTATAGCCACAAAGTAAGAAAAAGAAACAATAAATAAGTCAACAATCATGATTTCAGAAACAAGAACAATCAATTTGAAAGTCAACAGTTTAACAATTTGTAGGTTTGTTTATTGCCTGTTTAATTGTAATCATAGTTGGGTGTAACGCATTCCACAGTAACGCATTATTTTATTCTAATGACATTTTTAAGGAATAAAGTAATGTAATGAATTACATTTTAAATTTGTGTAATGTAATTACAGTTACTAAAGTCAATGTTATTGCATTACTTATGTTACAAATATAATTTTTAGAAGAAAAAAATGCTTGTTTTAAATCACTTTTTTTAGCTATTTACTTTTAAGCATGTGCTTTTAAATTGTTGGAGAATGCAAGCTTCAATAGCTGCTGTCGAGTGGCTGCTTTTTCAAAAACAGACATAACTTTGATTTCACTGAGTGAAAAAACTAAAATATTGCTGTGAAATGCAGTCTATGTCCAGTCTCTAACGAACTTTTGACTGCCTTTAATTCCACCAGAAACTTGTTCAAGCTCTTAGAGCATTCTACAACAATACTCCTTAACAAGGAGGACACCAGCACCCAGAAACAGAGCAGCCCAACTCAGCCTAAACAAGCTAATTTGGATTTACGTGAAGTTTATTTATAAACTAATTTCGAGAGGATCACATGCTTATGATTGCTTGCGGCTGGACCCACATTATCCAATTCACTACACACCAATCAGATGATCCCTAAGCTACTATAAATACCCTGGGTTTCATATCACCACTATCTTCGCTTGAAGAATCCCCCCTTCCACCCCTACTCCTCCTCTTTACTAGATGGGTGACACGGTGGCCCAGCGCTTAGCGCTGTTGCCTCACAGCAAGAATGTCAATGGTTCTAGGCTTTACCAACCAGCGGGCAGTAAAGTAATTAGTAATCTGATTACTTTTTACATGAAGTAATTAGTAATGTAATCAGATTACAATTTTCCAGTAGTAATCAGTAATTTGTAATCTTTTTTTTTTTAAGTAACTTAAGTAACCCAACACTGCATAATTGAAATTATTTTATTGTGACTCTATGGTGATGCTGAGAGTAAATCTGCTCTGACTCTGAAAAATTAATATCAACTGCTGTAACATTACTAGAGCTCATGAAACACATTGACTGATGTGCAATACTCACATGAGTGTGTTGAGTGTACAGTGTTTATCCTGCAGTAGAGCAGAGAGTTGATTCACTCGTGTGTCTCCTAGTTCACGATCACACAGATTTAGTTCTTTCAGGAGTAACAGGTGTTTACCTTCCATTCCATACACAAACTGACATACTTCATCAGCAGCAGGACTAAAACACCTGAAGAAGAGAAGATCAAGCAGGAGTCAGCTCTTGAAAACTGAACAAAAATGAAAACATTTAGAAAATAAAAGAATTGAAACTGTCCAAACTAGATTTTTTTTGTTTGTATTACTTTCAAGTTACAGTCAGTTTCACTGTAAAAAAAGTGTAATTAAATTTTTTCATAGCCGGAACAAAACAAGCTGACACCAAACAACTAGCGCCAATGAAACTCAACTTTGTTGTCACCTCATGTTGAATCACGTCTGGACAAAAAGTTGTGCGTGAACACACCAAACAGAAAAAAAAGCCTACTGAAATAAGAGACTTTCAGCACTGCAGGTGGCAGTATCTGTTTTCTCGTTCCACAGAGGGAAACTAAATTTCTTACGTGTGCAGACAAAGCATAAACAAAGCTTTGTGAACCTTCTTGGCTTGAATTCTTTACTTGCTCCATCGCTTCACTACATCACATTCTCCCTCTGATTCATTGCTGAATAACCAGTCAGAGAGCTCTTTCAACCATATCTACCTGCTGAATCGGGACAGTGAGCAAGAAAAAACACAGGGAATTTAAAGCCTCAAAATATTTCTGTTTATAAATTAAACATGTTCAGAAAAACAGCTATGTAAAGCTGCAAGTTTGTAAACATCTGGACATCCTCACGAAACTGCTGGTGAGTCAAGCACTGTTACAGTGAATCTGAGCTGATGTAAAATAAACTGCAGTGTGTTTAGAAACAGTAAACTATTTCATTAATAGGCTTTTTAGAGTATATTAACAAAATAAATCAATTATTTGCATTTATTTTCAAACGATCAAACTATTATCACACTAAAAGAAAACTGCATCTAGTGACCAATTTTGTCTGATACAATTTAAACTTGTACCACAACTATAGAACATTTCAATGTGATGATGCCATTGGCCCTGCTTGTTGTCAAACTGTTTTATAACCGTAACAAGAGGCAATTCAATCATATCTTAACATAATAACAGCTATCATAATATTCTTTATCAATATGTGGAGGTTTTCGGATTCTCAGGGTGCTTTCACATTTGGTTCAATTGCCTGGACTGTAACCAAGTTCGATTGTCCCCCCCCCCCTTTGCCACCTTCTCGGTTGGTTTGTGTTCACACTGTCTTTAACCCCAGTAGGCTTGCGTAATCCAGCTGCTGTTTTGTTTACGGCTGTCACGAAAGCAAAGCACCAAAATGGAAAGACTTCCGCACATCCCGGTCGATTAGCGTTTACTGAATCTTTTAGTTTTGGACATACAGAAAGCGACTCGCGTCTGTCTGCCGCAAAAATATTATAAACATTCAGAACATCACACAGTGTCTGGAGAAGCTGTTTTTGGAGAAGACAAGCAGACTTCACCAAGGTACAATAAGTGATACACACGCGCACACACACACACATACACACACACACACACACACAAATGAATGTTATGAAAATGGTAATTTGTTGTACAGTTGCGGTTCACTTCCGTTTGATACAATTGCATTCATACCAGAAGTGAACCGTACCAGAGTTTGCATGAACCGTACCCTAGACCACCTCTTTCAGGCGGACTTGGGTACGGTTCACAGGTGTGCACCCAAGTTCAGAAGACATGTTCATACTTGCTAAACCAGGGGTGTCCAAACTCTGACCTGGAGGACCGGTGTCCTGCATAGTTTAGCTCCAACTTGCTTCAACACACCTGCCTGAAGGTTTCTAGTATACCTAGAAAGAGCTTGATTAGCTGGTTCAGGTGTGTTTCTAAAATATGTAGGACACCGGCCCTCCAGGACCGAGTTTGAGCTAAACGTACCGTAGTATGATGTCAAACGAACCCGGGTGCGGACCAAAAGTGCTAGTGTAAAAGCACCCTCAGAAGCTATAGAATTTAAAAATGTAAAGCAGGAAATAGAATAGGACCATTGTTATTGTTTACATCCCTCAAAATGTCTATACTATCATTTATCACAATACAACATTAACCATCATTAAGATTATTTTTATGCCAAATTGTCCATCTTAATATTTTAGTGAATTACCACTCTCTAAATAATTGACTTTCATGCTTTTTTCCTCAAGTCTCACCTCAGTGTCTTCAGTGTACAGTGTGGATCCTGTAGTAGACCAGTGAGCTCCTTCACTCCTGATGGTCCAGGATCATTTCCTCTGAGATCCAGCTCTACCAGGTGTGAGGGGTTTGATCTCAGAGCTGAAGCCAGAGCTTTATAACCTTCTTCACTGATACTGCAGTCTGAAAGACTAGAGGAAATAAAACTCAGAATTAAATTTTAAATTGTGGTTCATGTTAATACACAATACTCTAAATAACTAAATATAAATAAATAGGCTCCATAGGCTCATTTGTAACTTGATTATTGTGTAATACTGCAGCCTAAAAAATAAATGTGTCAAAATTCGACAATTATTCTGTTTTTCAAGAAATGCACTGAACAACATTAAAGCATTAAAAAAATTACTCCCATTTTACTCCGCAAATGAAAGTTGAAAAGTAAAAGTGAATATGAAGTTCATTTGCAAAAACGGATAATCACAGTTTTTTAGTATTTTTCAGATTATTTTTGTTTTCTTTAATATACAAAATTAAACATGATCTCAAAATGACTTCAATGTTTTTATTTGTTTTTGCAAAAACTCGTCATATGCATATAAACAAAGATCCAGAAATGTTGAATGCATTAAAGATCACCTCACTTAAGTTTCTCCAGTTTACTGTCCTTCAGTCCATCAGAGAGCAGCTTCACTCCTGAATCCTGCAGATTATTATTGCTCAGGTCAAGATCCTTCAGACTGCTGGAGTCTGATCTGAGAACTAAAGCCAGAGCTGAACAGCTTCTGTCTGTTAATTCACAGTTGTTCAGCCTACAAAAGGAAAATCACATTTAAGATTTATTACACTGAAAAATATTCTTCAATACATTTGCTAAATACATACAGGGGTTAGACAATGAAACTGAAACACTGGTCAATTTAGTGTTGGAGGTTTCTTGGCTAAATCTGACCAGCCTGGTGACCAATCTTCATTGATTACACATTCCACCAGTAAGTGCAAAGTGTGATGGTTTATTTAGCAGAGTATTAGCACAGCTTTGCTTAAAACATTGCAATGAACCCAACATTATGGGTGGCATATCAAAGTAAAAAAAAAAGACAAATTGCTGGTGTGCATCTCGCTGGCACATTTGTGACAAAGACAGCAAGTCTTTATGATGAAACAACAGCCAGGATAATGTCAACATATCACCAAGAAGAAGAACCACATCCAACAGGAGTAACTGTGGACACAAAAGGAAGGTCTCTGACATAGGTCCTTTTTATTATGTACTTACTATACAATGATGAGAATTGTAACCACTATTAAAATATAAGTTACTATTAAAATTTACTGTTCAATACTGTTAAAACCTGCAGAAATACTTATGCCGTGTTCACACTAGAGTTTGAGCATGAGAAATTCTGCTGTACGCCGTTGTTAAAAGGGTCAGGATTAAACAAGATTATTACACATTTTAAAAAAAATTTGACATTTAAAAAAAAAGCAAGCCATTGGTCCATATTTTTAATTTCTGTACAGAGAGGTCATGTTTTAATCTTCGATTGATCTCACACAGTCACGTGATGCAATTTCGCAGGTCAGAGTACACCAAACTTGAACTTTGCAATGCAGCGAACTGCTAAACTTGACCGCTTGCGTTTCCGGTTTGTTGCATTCGCTTGCGTATGAATGGAAGTCTATGGGGCTCCCTGTTTCCTCCCTGTGCTCCCTATGAATTCCGAATTGTGGAGGGGGTGCCCTGTTAAGTTTCACTTGCCATTTTAATAGGCATTTTCATTAGCTCTTTTTATACAATTTAGACTGATTGGTCATCTAAGCGATTTCCCATAATGTTGTTCTGACATGACTTAGAAACCAAATGAAGGAAGACTACTGTTTTATCTAAACTTACAAAGCTCTTCTGGAGGTTTTGATGACTGCTGATAGTCTGATGAGACACTCGTCTGATTTCTTGAATTTCTGAAGCTCAAACTCCTCCATCTCCTCCTCTGATGTCAACAACACAAAGGCCACAGCAGACCACTGGGCAGGTGAAAGATCAGCGGATGAGAGACTTCCTGTGCTAAGATGAGTCTGAATCTCTTTCACCAGAGTTTGGTCGTTCAGTTCATTCAGACAGTAGAACAGATTGATGGATCTCTCTGGAGAAAGATTCTTTTCAAACTTCTGCTTGATGTACTGAACTATTTCCTCTATGCTCTGCTCATAGTTTTCTTGCTGCCGATCTACTGTTGTACTAAGGTACTGAAATATCTTCCATTTGCTCCAGTTACTGTGGTCTTGCTGTGCTAACAGACCTCGTAGGAGTCGTCGATTGGACTGGAGAGACAGGCCGAGAAGAAAGCGAAGGAAAAGGTCCAGGTGTCCATTGTCACTCTCAAGTGCCTTGTCCACTGCAGTCTTCAGCAAATCAATCATGGACTCATTTCTGTTTTTAGAGTCTTGATCAAACACACTTTTCTTGTTGATGTCTAGAAACAGATGTGCATAAAGGGCTGCAATAAACTCTTGAACACTCAAGTGAACAAAGCAGTACATGGTACCAAGAACTATCCCTGTTTCCTCCTTAAAGATCTGGGTACACATGCCTGAGTAAACTGAGGCCTTATAAACGTCAATACCACAGGCTTCCAGGTCTGTGTCATAGAAGATCAGGTTGCTGTTTAGCAGCTGATGAAATGCCAGTTTCCCCAGTGAAAGGATGGCGTCTTTATCCCAGGAAATATCTGGTGTGTTTTCTCCATCATACTTTCGTCTGCTCTGCTGGATCTGAAAGCGCAGAAAGTGTGTGTACATTTGTGTCAGAGTCTTGGGAGTGTCTTCAGTGTTTGATTCCTGCAGTGTTTTGGAGGCGTCATCAGCCTGATTGTTTTTCACATTATTATTTCTCTTCTCCTGTAAAATGTTCTGGAGAACAGTGGCTGAAATCCAGCAGAAGACTGGGATGTGGCACATGATGAAGAGACTCTTTGATTGTTTAACATGATCAATGATTTCTTTGGCCTGATTCTCATCTGTAAGTCTTTTTCTGAAGTACTCCTCCTTTTGTGCATCATTGAATCCTCGTATCTCTGTCAGCCGCTCGATACAGTCAGGAGGAATCTTACTGGCAGCTGCTGGTCTGCTGGTGATCCAGATGAGAGCAGAAGGAAGCAGATTTCCCTTGATGAGGTTCGTCAGGAGAACATCCAAAGAGGCTGGTGACGAAACATCACGACACGTCTCATTACCAGCAAAGTTTAAAGGAAGACGACATTCATCCAGTCCATCAAGGATGAACAGGACTTTGAATCGATTCCTTCTTGTAAGGTTCAGTCCTTTTGTCTCTGGGAAAAACTGAGTTATAAGGTCCATCAAACTGAGTTTTTCTTTCTCCTTTAAGTTCATCTCTCTGAATGGAAGAGGAAATATGAAGCTGATCTCTTGATTTTCTTTTCCTTCAGCCCAATCCAGAACAAACTTTTGCACAGAGACTGATTTCCCGATGCCAGCGACTCCTTTGGTCAGTACAGTTCTGATCTGCTTGTCTTGTTCAGATGCTTCAAACAAATGTCTGCATTCGACCTGTATCTCTTGTGCTTCATGACTTCTGGAAGCAACTTCAATCTGTCTGACCTCATGTTCAGTATTGACCTGTTCACTGCCACCCTGAGTGATATAGAGATCTGTGTAGATGTTCTTCAGGAGTGTGGAGTCTCCTTGCTGTGCAATTCCTTCAAACACACACTGATACTTATTTTTTAGGCCACATCTTAGCTGGTGAATGAAGAATAGCTCATCTAAACAGAAAAATAAAGCACAGATATTTCTCAGATATAATTATCTCTTGTATTTATAAATGATAATCTGACCTTCTAATCTGATATTCATGAGTCTCTCACCTTCTAGAGTATCTGCAGCTTCATCTTGCTTCATTTCTCTCAGGAAGTAGAGTGTGAGATCAAGAACTGCTTCTTTTATGCTGTTTTTGTTCTCATTAAAGTCCTTTACAAAGAATTGAATGTTTTCTTTATGCAGAATTTTCATAAAATTGTTTACTTCATTTTGCACATAATCAACTACTTTGCTCTGAAGATCCTACAAGGAAAATATAAGATAAAAAAATAGGAAAATATAATCAAAACATATATCCATATTTAGTCAAAATGTTTTATTTTTAAACTTGTTACGGTTTCTTAACAGAAAATGGTCAACAACATTTCTATTGAGAGTTTTTGAAAGACACACACTGTCCATGTTTCTTACTGTACATATTAGACAAGGTTTCCTACCTGTAAGATTGATGTGTGACTGTTGTTGTTAACATGTGTCTGTGAATCTGAATTTACATTCTCATATTGCAGCCTGTTAAAATGAAATTAAATAATATGAAAATAAAAGAAAATATAATACTCTGAACTAAATAAGGCAGTTGTGAAAGCAACCTAATTTGAGTTGTGTTGTAACATTTTCTTTCATCAAAAGGTAATTTAAATATAATGCCTAGTGGTCAATGTAAGAAATAATAAATCAAAATGTTAATTATTCAATATTTTCAAATTCTTTGTAAGACTTAAGTAAAAAAATGGAAAAATATAAAGTGAATACTCTAATAAATATTTGAATAAGTTTTACAATCTGTTTGTATGAGTGAGCAAGGATAATAATAATAATAATAATAATAATAATAATAATAATAATAATAATAATAATAATAATAATAATAATAATAATAATAATAA
>CAIGQZ010032594.1:8861285-8883384 GCA_903798205.1 Danio tinwini
AATAATAATAATAATAATAATAATAATAATAATAATAATAATAATAACAAACAAAATACCTTTTATTAGACAATGTTTTTTCTTCACTGAATTCTGGTGGTTCATCTCTTGAACAGTCACTCTTCACAGACACACAGCTGAACACCTGTGAACCTGATCTCACACTGAAGACACAAAAGAACAGTGAAGAACAAGAATATATTGCAGAAAATATTTCAGCCTTATTTGAGAAGGTTTAATATTGAAAAAATGCAATAAAATGCATTTGTCAATCGATAGACAAAAGGAAAAACATATTCATTGCAGGAACTCAGTGGCATATTTTAGAATCAAAACCAGTCTAAATCTGAAATCTTGGTCAGGCGCCACATTGTCTGGTCATTTAGGATGGCCTTGAAGGGGTAATAACAAAAAAGAACCCATCACAGATAACAGAGATCCAATTGATTTGACTATTTTTACCATTACTTCTTGAGCAGATGTTCTGGGGACCCTTTTACCAAATGTGGCCACAATGTAATCAACCAACAATGATGCTTTACAAGCCTTTGAACAGGAAATGTAACTAATTGTCTAATTTTTGTCCTGACTTTTGGGTCATGTGCCCGTCATTTGCTACATGTGGCTTTACATCCTGTTGGATGTACACTTTTGTAGAGACCCAGGAACTCTAGAAAATGTATGCATATGAATGACAGACAATCACTTAAAGGGTTGCAATTAGGACAGGTGTATATTTGAATAATATGCCATAGTTTTCCTCATATACAATGTGTTTATTGCTACAATTGTAACCCTTGAAGTTAATCAATGTCTTTTAATCCTTAGAGCACATGAAACCTTATGTATGTGTCCAAAATGTATGATGTCTGGTACTAAATGAAAGCTAGGGACATTTGCAATACATTAGTGTAAATGAAAAGCTAGTAGTACAAACAGTATTTGTCTTACAACATTCGATGTAAGATAGTTACAAACTCACAAGATATTTGACCCTGTGAAATTAACAAGCTTAATGATTGACCCTGGGTACAATGGTACGGGGTGTGGCCACGCCCTCCATGGTGACGATTATTGGAAGACTGTGCTGTTGCTGCTTTCTGTCCCCTTTCGCCTTGCTCTCGGACATTGCGCCGCCATACGATTGGGTCACCATAAACTTTCCATGCAACCTCTTAAAGTTTCGGAACTGCCGCAACCGCAATAACAACTTCTGCAAACAGACTCTCAGCAGAAACCCTGATAATCCAAGACAAGCTTCACTCACGAGTGAGTGAATCCTAAAGACATCACTGAAGCAGAGTCACCAACCAATGACGAGCGCTGTGTTCCCCGAGTCCAGCCGAAGAGGGAAACCTCGCCTTCCAGCAAAAGCGCATGTACCACAAATAAATGTTGTCTCTTGCTGATCTGGTGCAAATTGTTCTTAAGCAGTTAAAGATAAGGCATATCTCTGCTTTTGTGGTTTCTCAGGTGTGATTTTAAGATTTAGTAAGTACCACCAGAATTAATTTGGGACAGTTGTCAACTGATTTTGCATCCTCTGAACTGCCTCCGCGTGTATGTGTGAATGCGTGTGTGCGTTTGTTTGTTGTTTGCTTATTCCATAGTAAGTTTCATGTATTGTAGTGTAGCTCAATAAAACTTTGTTCTCCTTTTGTAAGAACTATGTTTGTGTTTATGTGCTTCTAAGTCATTGCCTCGAGCTGTAGATTTTGTTACCTTGCTAAAATGTAACCCAATACTGGTGTTGTTATTATTGTTAGCCACGGAAATAATATAAACAAGATTGGTAAAATACGATGTCTTCTATTTGCTGGAAAATGGTTGATAAAGTGTAAAGCTTGATTCAGTCTGACTCAAGTGAGTTGAATCAAGTGATTTGAATCTTTAAAGTCCGATTCCTTGAAAAGAGCTCATAAAACCCCTGAGCGATCTTTTAACGTAGTTTGATGCTCTACATCATTTTAGGTTACAAAATTAATGTTTGACTTCTTGCCATTGGAGAGATCTACTAGAGCCACCAAGCGCACAAGTGCCCCCCTATTTGTTTGCCATTTTTCACCATTGCATCAATGAAATAGTGTTTAACTAATTTGTCTTGATTTTCAAAGAAAAAGATTACAAAACTTTTTAAAAATGATTTGAGATAGATATAATTTTAGAGTGGGCGACGCAGTGGCACAGTAGGTAGTGCTGTCGCCTCACAGCAAGAACGTCGCTAGATCGCAGGTTCAAACCTCGGCTGGGCTGGGTCAGTTGGCGTTTCTGTGTCGAGTTTGCATGTTCTCCCTGCGTTCACGTGGGTTTCCTCCGGGTGCTCCGGTTTCCCCCACAGTCCAAAGACATGCGGTACAGGTGAATTGGGTAGGCTAAATTGTCCGTAGTGTGTGGATGTTTCCCAGAGATGGGTTGCGGCTGGAAGGGCATCCGCTGCGTAAAATCGTGCTTGATAAGTTGGCGGTTCATTCCGCTGTGGCGACCCCAGATTAATAAAGGGACTAAGCTGACAAGAAAATGAATGAATGAATGAATAATTTTAGAGGTAGAGATAATAGAGATGGTGACAATATAGATCATTTTAATCAAGAGGTACATCAGCCAAATATAACAAATTAAATAAATAAATGTGTAAAAAAAAATTTATGTAATTTGTCATATATAGAGGATGAGGGAGCTCTAAGATTTCATCGAAAATATTTCACTTTGTGTTTTGAAGAATGACATGAGGGTGAGAAATAAACTTTTGGGGGGGAGCAGATGTGAAATTGATCCTTTAAACAGTCCAAGAGTGAGTAATAATCATAAAAAAACATTAAATACCTTTTATTAGATGCTGTTTTTCCCTCACTGAATTCTGGTGGTTCATCTCTAGAACAGTTACTCTTCACAGACACAGAGCTAAACACCTGTGAACCTGATCTCACACTGAAGACACAAAGACACATTATGCAGTCAAGCGGGTGCAGCAGATTTACCAAAAACCCAGATAGTATGTGGGGAAAAAAAAACAATTGTATTCACAGTTGACCTATGTCTTTATTCTACATTTGTTTAAAGGGCACCCATGATGAAAATCATCTTTTGTAAACTGTTTGGACAGAACTGTGTGTAGGTATAGTGTGTCCACAGTCTTATTGGGATGATATAAAGACAATAAGTCTCTTTTTTTATTTTCTGACATAAAAATAGGATCCAAATCCCTCGCATTTTGAGGCCGACTGCAACATGAGGTAGGAGTGTGGTGTCCACACCCACTAAATTGATTGAGAGCCGTGTTTTAACATGTCTCCGTTGTAACAAGTATAATCATATCCACAAGACAGGACATGTGCAAAGCAATTGGGATTAAAAGATCTGTTCAGCTCTCTGTGATCAGCAGCACCTCAAGAATGAGTTTTACAAGTTTAAAACGTTTTTTAAAAGTGCATGTTTGTAATAAAGAAAAGACAGTAAAATCATTTTGTAATTCATCATCACAGCCGCGTGTCAGTACAATTATGAAAGAAGATGCTTCAATCCCAGTTTGTGGACGTTATATCAGGTTTATTTTGTACATTATCATTACAGAAATATTCGTACAGCAGTGGATATTAACGTATATCATGCCACATTTGCAGTGCAAAGATCAACATACGCATGGACGCACATATGTGTATGTAGGCGGACTTAAACGACATTGTGTGTGACTCATCATTGCAGACAAAGGCTTAAATTAACTCCACAACAAATATATCAAATAACCGTTGAGAAAGTACTTACTGTAGTACTGGAGATCTGCTCCATTCTTGTCTGTCACTGTGCTGCTTTTGCGTGAGACACAGCAGGAGAAGGCTACATCTCTATGGCTGTGTCCTAAACCGCATACTTCCATACTATAGAGTATGCTAAAATCAGTATGCGAGCCGAGTAGTATGTCCGAATTCATAGAATTCGAAAATCAGTATGCGAGAAGTACCCGAATGACTTGCTACTTCCGGCGAGATTCTGAAGTGCGCATCCCATGCACGCTGTGCTATCCCATGATGCCCAGCGAGAGAATTCATGAATGGGAGTGAAACGACGTAACTGACGCAGGTAGGTCACGTGACCACGACAAAACGGCGGATGTAGTATGTCTGAATTCCATTCATACTTCTCCCATTCATACTGTATAAAACATACTTTTCTAATGGCCGAGAAGTACGTTTAAATTCAAATTGAAGTACCTACTGAGTAGTAGGCGGTTTCGGACGCAGCCTATGGTTCTGACACACGTGGGAACAGTGGGCGGGGAAAACCAGCTCATTTGCATTAAAGGCACAGGCAACAAAAACACCTACAGTGTCCCAACAGCTCATATTTCCAATATAGAAAAAGCTATAATAAATAATCTGATGGGTGTTTTGAGTTGAAACTTTACAGACACATTCTGGAGACACAAAAGACTTATATTATAATATTAAATCTGGAAAAGGGGGTAGAATAGATGACCTTTAAATTATTACTAATCCTATTTTTCTATATTTGTTTGCATCATATAGCATACTAACCAAAGTCTAAACAAAGCTGCACCACAGAAGTGCTCAAGCACACACAGTTGTGTGTATTTAGAAGAGCGCTGGTGTTTTCAGTGAAAACACTTTGGTAGAGACACAACCTGACTAACAAACAACATATAAAGTGAATCCTGCATTTTTGAAAGGTCAAAGTTTTACAATAAACATTTACTAAAACTATGAGTGAGCAGTAATAATGAAAGCATGAAATACCTTTTATGAGAAGATGTTTTTTCCTTATTGAATTTCAGTGGTTCATCTATTGACCGGTCACTCTTCACAAACACAGAATTTGACACAAGTGAACCCAATCTCAGCCTAGATACAGAAAGTCTATAAACAGTGAGGGAAAAAATTATTAAAAGGTGAGGAAACTAATTCAGTAAGATACTACTTATTAAAAGCTTTAATATTGCACATAGTAATTAAATGGTAATTAAACTATGGATGCAAACATAATAGAACATATTCATGTCTAGTTGCATCTAGATCCATTTTTCATGGTCAGTGCTTATATTTTCACTCTCAGGATGGCGCCGCGGATGGCTGCCTCGGTGTGGAGCTCTTCAGTGTTTGCACTATTTCTGTTAGTCTGTCCTGTTTTATGTTTATCAAACACGATCTGTTATACCAGGGATGAGCTGCTGAACATTCGGCAGTGCACACCAACTAATCACCAACTGGATTTTGATTTCTCTGGCGTTTTGCGGAACATTGTCATCGGCGGAGCAGCTGCTTTGTGGAAGAAATACAAGACCCGGCGGCGTGGGAAAAGAGCCGGCGCGCTCGTCAGGCTGAGACAGCGCGGCTTCAGAACAGCGCTGCCTAGCATCCATCTAGCGAATCTCCGCTCGCTTCCTAACAAAATGGACGAACTACTTCTGCTCTCACGCGAAAACAAGAACTTTAACAACTCTGCTGCGCTGTGTTTCACAGAAACCTGGCTGAACAAAGCCATTCCGGACAGCGCACTACACTTACCGGACTTTCAGCTGTACAGAGCAGATCGCGATACGGAGTCAACGGGCAAAACACGCGGTGGTGGGACATGCTTTTACATCAACAGGAGATGGTGTACGGATGTAACTGTGTTAAAGAAGATGTGCTGTCCTGATGTGGAAGCGCTTTTCATTAACTGTAAGCCGTTTTATGCACCGCGGGAGTTCTCCTCGTTCATTCTCGTCTGTGTTTACATTCCACCACAAGCACACGTGAGGACTGCGTTACAACAGCTGTCTGATCTGATCACAGAGACTGAACAACGACACCCGGACTCTGCTTTTATCATTCTCTGTGACTTTAATCAGGCAAAACTCACACACGAGCTGCCTAAATTCAAACAGCACATCACATGCCCCACCAGAGACAATAACATTTTGGATCATTGCTACACCACAATAAAGGATGCATATCGCTCTGTCGCCAGAGCAGCTTTAGGACTCTCCGACCACTGCCTGGTTCATCTTATACCAACTTACAGGCAAAAACTTAAAACTACTAAGCCAGTATTAAGGACTGTTAAGAGATGGACCAACGACACAGAGCAGGTCTTACAAGCCTGTTTTGAATGCACTGATTGGAGTGTTTTTGAAGCTGCATCCACCAACCTAGACGAGCTCACAGAGACTGTAACATCATACATCAGTTTCTGTGAGGAGTTATGCATCCCTACCAGGACCTACTTATCATTTAACAATGATAAACCATGGTTTACACCAAAACTTAGACAGCTTCGTCATGAAAAAGAGGATGCCTACAGGAGCGGGGACAGGATTTTATACAATCAGGCCAGGAACACACTGACAAAGGAGATTGGTGTGGCCAAGAAAAGCTATGCCAAAAAGCTGCAAAACCAGTTTTCTGCCAACGACCCTGCATCAGTGTGGAAAGGCCTGAAAGACATCACAAATTATAAAACGCCATCCCCCAGTATCGACTGCAACAAACATCTTGCAAACGAGCTGAATATCTTCTATTGTAGATTTGACACCTCTGACCAGACACCTCACACCCACCCGGATCATCTTCCTACACAGCCATCAACACCTCCAGCCATCTCCCTCTCACCCCCTGCACTTCAGATCAGTGAGGATAATGGGCATCAGATCCTCAGTAAACAGCCATCAACACCTCCAGCCATCTCCTTCTCCACCCCGGCACTTCAGATCAGTGAAGATAATGTGCGTCAGATCTTCAGTAAACAGAGGAGAAGAAAAGCACCAGGTCCAGATGGTGTTTCACCAGCCTGTCTGAAAACTTGTGCGGACCAACTGGCTCCCATTTTCACACAGATCTTCAACAGATCACTGGAACAGCGCAAAGTTCCATCCTGCTTCAAATGCTCCACCATCATCCCAATACCAAAGAAACCAAAGATCACAGGACTCAATGACTACAGACCTGTTGCCTTAACATCTGTGGCCATGAAGTCATTCGAAAGACTGGTGCTAGCTTATCTGAAGGACATCACTGGACCTTTGCTGGACCCCCTGCAGTTTGCCTATAGAGCAAACCGGTCTGTGGATGATGCAGTCAACATGGGACTGCATTATATCCTAGAACATCTGGACAAACCAGGGAACTACGCAAGGATACTGTTTGTGGACTTCAGTTCTGCCTTTAACACCATCGTCCCATCACTGCTCGAGAACAAACTGACCCAGCTGTCTGTCCCTAGCTCTGTCTGTCAATGGATCACCAGCTTTCTGACAGATAGACAACAGCTAGTCAGAATGGGCAAAATCACATCCGACAGCCGCACCATCAGCACTGGTGCCCCCCAGGGATGTGTTCTCTCCCCACTGCTCTTCTCCCTGTACACAAACGACTGCACTGCAAAAGACCCCTCCATTAAGCTCTTGAAGTTTGCGGATGACACTACTGTTATCGGCCTCATCCGGAACGGTGACGAGTCTGCATACAGACAGGAGGTGGAGCGGCTGGCTTTATGGTGCAGATACAACAACCTGGAGCTGAACACGCTCAAAACAGTGGAGATGATAGTGGACTTTAGGAGAAACCCCCCTGCACTCCCCCCACTCACCATCATGAACAGCACTGTGGCTGCAGTAGAGTCATTCAGGTTCCTGGGCACCACCATCTCTCAGGATCTGAAGTGGGACATTCACATAGACTCCATTGTAAAGAAAGCCCAGCAGAGACTGTACTTCCTTCGTCAGCTGAGAAAGTTCAACCTGCCACAGGAGCTGCTCGTACAGTTCTACTCAGCTGTCATCCAATCCATCCTCTGCACTTCAATCACCGTCTGGTTCAGCTCAGCTGCCAAAACCGACCTCCGTAGACTACAGCGAATAGTCCGGACTGCTGAACGAATCACTGGCACTACCCTTCCCACACTTCAAGAACTGTACTCTTCCAGAGTGAGTAAAAGGGCTCGTAAAATCACTCTGGACGCCTCACACCCAGCACACTACCTGTTCGAACTGTTACCGTCTGGTCGGCGCTACAGAGCACCAAGCACAAAAACAGATAGACACAGGAAAAGTTTCTTTCCTCAGGCCATCTACCTCATGAACAGTTAAATATTCCCCTACTGTGCAATAAACGTGCAATACTTTCTCATACGCACTTGTACACAGCACCTTATAACCTGTATATTTACAACATATCTGTACATACATTCAACATCCAGATCTTTTTGACTGACTGCATCTCTGTTTAATGTTTATTGCCTTTTCTTTTCTTGTATTTAATTTTGTGTTGTCACTCGTCACTTTATGTACACTGAAAGCTTCTGTTGCCAAAACAAATTCCTTGTGTGTGTGAAACACACTTGGCAATAAAACTGATTCTGATTCTGATTTATGTCTGCTTGTGTAACTGTCCTTCATAGGGCATACTCACACTATGCTATCCGAACTGTGCCCAGGCCCATTTCCCGGATTGTTTGAGAAGTGTAAGTGTTCTGAATCGGGCTCAGGCATGGTTCAGTTGGCCGGCCCTGGCCCGGTTGGAAGATGTGTGCCAGAGCGCGGCTCACTTGGGCATTGGCGCAATACACTTGCAGTGTGAGTGCAAAGCGCACATGAGCCCGAAACTGAAGACGAGACATGACTTTTAAGGGACTGCTTTATATGTGTTTATTAATCATTCTTGCTGTTTAATGAACGCAAACTGTCGTAGATTATTAAAGACGCAAACCCCTCACTACACGACAGCTGCGTCTTCAGCAAACCTTCTAATACCTGCAGCACAAGAACTTTATGGTTGTTTACGAGCGTCAAAAGTGGCTGATCTGTTCAGCTAAATATTTGACTGCCTGTCACCGCATCCCAAACAACTAAAACAATACAACTAAAGAAATCTCCACTGTGCTGAGTGGGAGCGCTTCTCTTGTTAAACTGAACAGCGCATCATCGATGGCGTAAGCATGCTCAGGCTCAAATGCAATGTTAGTGCGGGCCATCAGGCGAGATGGGAGGGGGCACAGGTGTGCTTCGGCCCGGTTAAAGGCAACTGTACATAGTGTGAGTACGCCTATAGACAGCAAGGATCCAAAAACATTCAAAGCCCAGAAAAGAAATAAAAAAATTCATCACAACATCCCATATGACTTCTATGGCTAAACTGTAATCATAAGAAGCGGCGAGAAAATTTTAGTGCGCTAATGTTTTGGTGTTTGCAAATGTTTTCTCTTCCTTGTCAGGTCATTACTGTGTTTACTACAGTATGTGGAAGGCAATGTGTTGCCATTAAAGTCAGCAACACAACATGCAAGCATTGTACTGCCCAAAAAAATGCCCACATAGACATATGTATGATTACAGTTAAACTACTGAACACAAGGAATGTTTAAGGAAGGTTCCTTTTCGATCCTCTCAAGACCCTTGCTGTCTATGAAGGATGAGGGAGCTCTCATATTTCATCTAAAATTTCCTAATTTATGTTCTGAAACTAAAGAAGATTAAAACAACATGAGGGTGACTAATTGTCATGTTTTTGTAAAATAATCCTTTAAACAGTCCATGAGTGAGCAATAATAATATAACCACAAAATACCTTTTATTAGATGCTGTTTTTCCCTCACTGAATTCTGGTGGTTCATCTCTTGAACAGTCACTCTTCACAGACACAGAGCTGAACACAAGTGAACCTGATCTCACACTAAAGACACAAAAAACAGTGAGGAGAAACATAAATTTATTATGGATTATAATTCAGTCTTACTTAAAGCTTTACTATTGCAAATAGTAATTAAAGCCATTTGTTAACCTGCGACAATGAATAAAATGAAAAATCTATTATTTTTGGCATTATCTATTTTCCATTGTCAGTGTCTTGCTTTTCTTGTGGCTGCGTGTGTAACTGTGTTACTAAAAAGAATCTCTCGACAAAGATTTACTGAGAGGACAGCAGACTAGGTGTGCTTTAATTCATTTTTTTTATTTAGTCACAACTGTTAGTGGAGAAATGAGCTAATGCGATTCTTTGAAACATTTTGCAGTACCTGATAGTGCTTCCTTACTAAAGTTCAGTACATCACATTGACTGGTGACATTTAATTTTTTTCACAAAAGAGCAAGCTAGCAGAGATAAAAGAATGTAAATTACAGAAACTAGGTGACATTTTTTTTGTAAATCTAATAAACAACACAAAATGAGTGAAAACATTTATATATATTTTTAACTATATCTGTGTCATTAATTCATTCATTTTTTTTCGGCTTAGTCCCTTTATTAATCAGGAGTTGCCACAGAAGAATAAACCTCCTACTTATCCAGCATATGTTTTATGCAGCAGATACCCTTCCAGCTGCAACCCATCAATGGGAAACACCCATACACTCTTGCATTCACTCACATACACTACGGGTAATTTAGCTTACCTAATTGACCTATACATGTCTTTGGACTGTGGGGCAAACCGAAGCACTTGGAAGAAACCCAAGCGAACATAGAGAGAGCATGCAAACTCCCTACAGAATAGCCAACTGACCCAGCTAAGGCTCGAACCAGCAACCTTCTTGCTGTGAGGCGATCGTTCTACCCACTGCGCCACTGTGACGCCATATCTGTGTCTTTTCAAGGTTTTTTTTTCATTCACAAAAATCTAAAATTCTAACAACAATTTGAGAGTGTCTATTTGTGCTCTGTGTCATGTACTACAAGTTTTTCCAGTAAATGCTTCATTAAATGTGCTACATAAAAAACAATGAAGTACACTATAACTTTGAGGTTCTATGATTTTAGCTGTGGCTAAAAATGTATTAAAAGTGCTGTATGTAAGTTTTTGACTCTTCTAAAGCATAAAAATACAATAATATGTGTGCAGATATTTAAGAAACATCCCAAGTGAACATACTTGTAATGCTAAAGTCAGATATTCAGCTTTGAAAATGGTTTTTCTATGCCAGAACTTTGTCTTTGTTTAGGTAAAGTTAACCTGCGCAATGGCAGTTTAGCCAACTATATTTAAGCACTCCGGGTTGCCTTGTTGAAAAACAGCGTATTTCATTCATTCATTTAGAAAGACTCTGAAAGCATGCGTCCGTGAGCGAAATGCGACAGTGTCAGTGGACAGTATCAGATCTCAAAATGAGACAGATTCACTTCCACATGAGGTAATTAATTAGCAAATGACATAAATATTATGAACGTGAGCAGGTTACATTGTAAACGCGTGTCCTAACAACACTCTTTGTGACGAGATACGCAGTGATTTTGCACTTTGGCTGTTTGCACCAGACGAAACACAACAGAAATTTAAATAAAGCCATTCAGAAGCACAGAATATGCACTCACTCACGAAACGGTAAAGTTTATAATCTATTTTATACATGTTAACCCTCTTTAACATCATAAATGTAGATGCTGAATCACTCATATGTGTTTAGTTTTAAAGTTCAATTTCATATGGCTTATTGTATTTTCAAGATCTGAGCTGAACTATCTGCTGCTGCTTTCAGTAAATGGCAATAAATGTCATGTAAAAAGCATTCAAACTCACATTGTTAGCATTTAGCACCGAATAAAGCACACAAGGTTTACCTGAGGTGATCACTGTCATAGGTTTCTGTTGTTCAGCTGTGAGAAATAGAAGCCGTTTCTAATATATCAATTCGAGGTGTTGGTTAGAACCAAAACTCCTTTTAATATGGAAAATATTCCCTCTATCACGTGTCCTTGCTTGTACTTAACACAGTTTAAATCACTCACTCCTGTACTCAATCTGGCATCCTGCGCTTGCGTTTATTTTGATCCAGGAGTGCAATACCTAGTTCAACCACTGAGTGCCAAACGTACATACTGCACCTTTAACTTTATACATCATTACAACAACAACACACTCCACATTAACTGTGTAACTCGTTCTCAGTATACAAAAAATGAACTGTGAATTTCTAAAACAGAAAGCTGTCAGAGCCTACATGGTAATTTTGACAAAAAGGCATCTGGTTTAAAAATTATAAACAGTATTATTTAGTATAAACAAAATTTGAAACCAGCCACAATATATTTTTAACTAGCTGAAATCCTTAAATATAGTTCTAATTTGTTTTGAAAAGATGGACATGACAACGATGAAAAATAAAACGATACTCCTTGCTGAAACAAAACAGATCAAAAACTCCTGCTTAATGAATAAAAACAGACACAGTCATACCTGTGTTTCTCTGGCATGAGGTCTCCTTCGCATTTTTCTGACATTCTTTTTTGTGTCGCTGAAAAACAAAATCAGATATCATGTACTTTTACAATCTGTCACTAACATGACAATCATGACACTCACAGAGAGAAATGAACTTAGAATTTAAAACACGCGTACATGTTAAAACAAAAATAATGTTTTATGTATTATCTCAAATAACTGCAATAGTGTACAAATTCAGATTTACTTACAGTAGTAGCTACGGACGGTCTTGTGTAAGAGGAACAAAAGCCTCTAAAACACTTTCTTCTGTGACGCTGTTAAAACAGGACTCCATCAAGGAGAAAAAGGAATTTTGTCAAACCAGTTTTGGTTCATTATTTTTAGTGTGAACCTAACATACCTGAGTCTCCTCCTCTCCTTCTTTTAACTAAAACAGAGCTCTAGCGCCTCCTGCCGTTACTCTCTCATTTGCAGGACTGATGATCCTGGACTATCTGATCCATTCACCTTCATCTTCTGCATTTCTTCACGCTGACTAGTAGAAAATGACAGACAAATCAAATCACATAAACATCTGAATTTCAAAAATAATCAACAATTGATCAAGTCATATTATCTAATGTATATTTATACCTGACCACCACACTGTGTATTGTGAGTGACCAGATGCAGGGGTGTGTTCTGGCTACAGAATTCCAAAGAGCCATTTACACCTTTCCTAAAAGGGCTAGTTCACCCAAAAATAACAATTCGATCTCCATTTACTCACTTTTGTTCCAAAGAGTTATAGACATAAGCTATTAAGAATTGTTTTTAGGTCATCTTTAAATATATACTGTTGTGTTTTAAAAAGCTCATAAAGGTTTGGAAACACTTGAGGGTGAGTAAATTCTCTTTTTGCGTGAACTACCCCTTTAAAATACCCAATTCTGAACAGTCCTAATGCAACAAGAATTTCTCAGAATTTTTTTCTGAGTCTTGCAAAGAAGCTTTAGAAACTTTGGAGAAGAGGCTGCAGTGGCAGAGGAGAGAAGGCCAGGTCTGGATACTTTGTTTCACTTTCAGTTTGACAGTCACTGTAAGGGGCTGCCGCGGCCTATTTGATTTATGTTTATTTTTTATTAGGCCAGGGAGCCATCAGCTTTATTACATACAGTAATATTAAATAATTAGAGGTTTGACTAGGCAAGGTGTGATAGATTTTTTTGTTTGTTTGTTTTCCAGTAGAACATTAACATAAGCATAGTTTTGTAACAAATTATACACCCTAATGTTTTGTTTTTTATTTTGTTGTCAGGGTGACCAGAGGTGAGATTCTGCTTCAGTCTTCAGAAGAAGACCGGTGTTATAACTCTTTTATACATTTTTTTTCCTCTGAATCAGATAAAGGCTAAATGTCTAAGTAAAATACTAATAATGACTCAGGTAGCAAAGAATTCTGGCCCAGATTTGGCATAAAGCTGACACAGCAGGCATTCATCCGGCACTGGCATACAGCATGTGGACCAAACATGGCCCAAGTTTGGCAGAGATGGTACTGTCTTATAGGCGGCACTCTTGGGCCAGATATCAAATGTAGTATTTGGCCTAGATGTTAAAAAATGTATATGTGGGCCATGTAAGTTTGACCTATCTTGACTCACTTTTAAAATACATTTAAATTATTTTTGAGTAAAGAAAAAAATTCTACCAATCAGGTCCCTTCAAGAAAAAGCACAGCCATAAAGCGAAATGCTTCATGTGTTTATAAAATTCATTGCAGTCATGACACACCAACATATCTGGTCCAGTTTAGGCCCAGTTATGGGTCATTAAGTTGGCTGAGACTTGGCCCAGATATGGTACATGTTTGCCTTTTGTATGGAAGCCAGACTTGGTCCAGTCATGTACCGTAATTCACTGAGGCATGTGGGCCAAGCAAATGCTGATGGTGTGGGCCAGATCTGGGCCAGAGAAATTTTGCTATGTGGGGATGATGATAATAATTAAGTAAGTTTCAGAAACATCATGAGGACAACATTAAGAACTACAGATCTCAAGTTATTCAGTGTTACTTTACGAACTGTAATACAGCCAGACCTGTTGAAACTTTATTACACTCATAACTCGTTATCTTATTTGTCATTTAGTATGAGTTTGTCTTTTATTTTCAGATCAAGCTGCTATTGGTAATCTGGCATAAGATTTAAATGATTTTAAATGTTAACACAACTTTTGGGTTTGTCTATATTTTACCCAACATTGTGTCAAAGAAAATAGATAAGAAATATACTGTACAGATAAAAAAAAACATAATACATTGATTGTCTACAATTACATTAGAATTGTATTTAAATTGCAAAATGGCTAAATGAACATACCTTGATAAATTATACCTTATTTGTGTACCCACCAATTTTATTATTTTATTTTTGCTGTCATTTTGTCTTTCAAATAAGTCAGATAAATATTTTCCAGCAAGAGCTCATTTCACAGTAAAAGTAACACAAGAACCTTCATTGTTGCTTTTGAAAGTTGCTCAAAACAAGATGTGGTAATGCTACTTTCAGTTGCGGAGTGTCATTTAAACCTGAGACCAAACCTTTAGAGTCTGAATCTGTGCAAATAAGTTTTTCAGGATGCAGTGATTATGATCTTGCTGTCATTTTTCAGTGTAAAGCTTCTAACAGGATGAGAGGGTTATCTGATATGTTTTTATTGTTTTCTGCTGATGCCACTAAACTGCCCGTCAGCCCTTTAAAAATGTTCCTGTGGAGCTTGTCGTATATTTTTATTTGCGTTCATGGTAAGTGTAATGTTTTCTACTTCTATTTGTTATTCTGCATCTATTGACTGGTTTTTGTCTTAAGCACAGTGGTGAGTGTGCTGGCTGTTTGCTATATCTCTCGTCTACCATGTTAGATAAAAAATGGGTGCATGTTAGGTCTCTGTAGGGGTTGGCACTAGGTCACATAACATCGACATTTATTCAAATGCTGTGAAAATTAATCATACAGTCAAAGAAAATAGCATTTATGGTTTGCTCAAACAACACAATTCTTCAGTGTTTTGGGGACAACTTATGTGTTTTATGTTTAATCCACTTAAATTTGTAACTTAGTTGACTTAATACCTTCATGTTATCCCAACACAAATCGATTGTGTGGTGCATATTTACAGTGTAACTAGATTAATTTAGGGATTCCTTGTTGATGAACTCTTCCTTTTTTTCTTTTTTCATGTTCATACTCGCCATACTCATATCAAAACTGCATTGTGTTTTTTTACATTAATACAGATGTTGAATCATCTGGAGTATATTTGAAATCAGTGATGGAGGGAGATTCTGTCACTCTTCAAACTGACTTTATGAACAATGAGAGCAATGATCACAAAACCTGGGGGTTTGAACCTGAAACCACCAATAAAATGGAGAGCATCTTTACATTAGATGGCGTTTCTGAGAGATTCAGAGGCAGAGTGAAACTGCATCCCAATGGATCGCTTACCATCACAAACATTGGATTCAGCGACTCTGGATATTATATGTCTTCTGATGGCTCCTCGCAGAAGTTGTTCAAAGTTGTTGTCAGTGAGTTAAATATCTGTTACATTGGGTCTTTTTTTATAAGTAACCGCATGGATTATTTTGCATTTGTACACACAGGAGAACATCCCATAAAAATGATTGGTAACACTTTACAAAAACAGTACATGAATTACGATGTGTAAACTAAACATTACTTTATCATGAAGGGCTAATCATGTACTAACTGCATTTAACTGCAGAATGAGTCACTTGAGTTCATAAGTGAATAATGGCTACCTTAATTATAGTACATGTTTGTTAATTATTAATGTTAATGTATCTTTATATCATGACTTTACTAGGAGGGGCCCATTATCATTAAATCATTCTTAACTGCTCATGAACTCCTGTGTTTAAACTGTTCATTTTGATGTAGACAGAACACTTTTCTGTTGTTATTACACACTAGAACAGTGATGCCCAAACTAGGGTCGTAACTTTGATTTGGCTCACCATCCCGTCTGAGAAGAGAGGGAGAATGAAGCGAATGTTTTGGGATTGTCAATTCAAATTTAATGTAACCCTTTATTTGTTTAATTGTTAAAAGTTAAATGGCGTAAATTAATCCGATTTTGTTTAAAAATAGGCCTACATACTGTCAGCTGTCAATGCAGAGACTTTGGTGAGCAGGGCAAAGGCAGATTCTACTTGACCAGTGTACTTAGCATTGAACTCCACTGTATTATAAATCTGATTGTTTGTTTTTATTGCAGTAAGTTCTCATTTAAAAAGTTAAACTCCATTAGATAATACAATTTAAATAATGTTATATATTTACTTTTGAATCTTATAAAATAAATTCGAAAATTACCCATGGCAACTTTAATGTAATATAGTTTGGTATATTTTCCTTCGGCTCACGGCTCTCAGTGATATTTGGTTTTTGGCCCTTCTTATGAAAAGGTTTGGGCACCCCTGCACTAGAAGGACGTGCATAATTATTACATTTAAACATGGAAGTTTATGAGTAGTTAAGAATGAGTTAAGAATAATGTGCCCCTTCAAGTAAAGTCATATTAGATCATTATTCATGTACTGTTATTGTGTAGTGTTATCATGTTTATAATACAATTATAAGAGCACTCACAGTGATTGTGCTTTTATTATAGTAAATTGTAGTTTATTTATAATATATATATAATCTTGTATATATTTGTAAGTTAAAAAAATCAATACATCATGATTCATCATGTAAATGTTCAGACAATTTTTCATGAAAAACCCTAATGATAATTAACTATGCTTTTTAAAAAAAAATGGTAATCAGAGTTTTGCTACACTCGTGCTGGGCTCACACGAAATGCGACGAGAACCTGCATTCACATTACTTGCAGGATGCTCTTCCCTTGAAACAAATTTTTCACTTATTTTTCAATTATTTGAACTTGAGTGGAAAATGCAATTGAGGGGGCAATTTGTTAGCTGCTGGAAATTCACATCTATTTGTGCATTTGCATTGTCTTTATACACTGCAAAAAATGCTTTTCTTACTTCAACTTTGTCTTGTTTCTAGTCCAAACATCCAAAAATTCTTAAAGGTGCCGTGTGTAAGTTTTTGACTCTTGAATAGCATAAAAATACCACAATATGTTTGCAAATATTTAAAAAACATGCCAAGTAAACATACTTGTTTATCTGAAAAACCATGCTGAAGTCAGATATTCTGCTTTGAAAATGTATTTTCCATGCCGGAACGCTGTCTTTGTTTTGGTTTTATTAACCAGCACAATGCCAGCTTACCTAATTATAATTCAGAACTCCAAAAATTTCGACTGAAATTGAAATTTCACAGTTGTGATGTTCAACTTATTAATATTTAATTATTTTATTTTCAAGAACTGAGGTGAACTATCTGCTGCTGCTTTCAGTAATATGGCAATAAATGTCATGTAAAATGGCATTTAAACTCACATAATTAACATTTAACACTGAATAAAGCAGGTGTACCTGAGGTGATCATGCTATCAAGTTTTCTAGTATATCAATTCCAGGTATTGGTTAGGACAAAAACACCTTTAAATATGGTAAATATTCCCTCTATCACGTGCTGTTGCTTTTATATAGAACACAATTTAAATCAGCCTTAAATCAGCATTTATGCTCTATTGCTCGCTCCTGTTTGTCCTCAATCTGGCAATCTGCACCTGCGTGTGTTTTGATCCAGGAATGCAATACCTAGTTCAACCACTGTGTGTGAAACTTATACTGCACCTTTTAAGCATTTTCTAGACAAGCAAAATGTATTATCTTGTTTTAAGGAATATGTCACAATTCAAGGAACTTTTCCTTAAAACAAGCTAAATAATCTGCCAATCTTATGTCAAAAGTAAAAACAAGATAAAAAATGCAGACGAAAATTTTATTGCGTGAATTAATTAATTCCGCATTTGGTGTGAAGCTGGCCTAACTGTAGTTTAAGAATTGTACTTGTAGTAAAACTGTGATTATACAAATGCACCAGAATTGTAATCAAATATTTTAAGACTTTGTGTGTTAACGTTAAGTTAATAAAGCCTACACTGTAAAAATGATTAGTTACCAAAAAGTTACAAGATGACTTTATTTAAAAAAGTGGGTAAATCTGTTGTAATTTGGATCTGTTAACCTAATTTTAAAATTATTATACTGCTATTTACAATGTACTCAGGTTTCATTTTAAACTTTATCTTTCTGTTCCCCCTATATTGTAAATGTAATGCCTTATCTTTGGTTTATTTTCTTTTAAAGACCATGCTTCGACAACTGTCATCATCACCACTACAAATGCACAAACTGAAGTGAGTCAAACTCAAAGTGTTCGAGGTAAATCCCGCATCATGCTTCCCCCCTCATTCTTACATGTTCCCACTCCTCTGCCTGTGCCTGAAATTGTGAGAAACTCTTCACAGTGCTCATCATCATCAGTGTGCAGCTGTTCAGTGTTGTGTTTAGTGTTGAATGTGAGTGCTGTGAGTCTCTCCTGGCACAAAGGAAACAGTGTATTGTCCAGCATCAGTGTGTCTGATCTCAGCATCAGTCTCTCTCTACCTCTGGAGGTGGAATATCAGGATAACAACACCTACAGCTGTGTGATCAACAACACCATCACAAACCACACCACACATCTGAACATCAGTCAGACCTGTCAGCCATGTGAAGGTATGTCAATGTACGCAAGAGAAATTTCCAGAAAGTTGCATTATTTAAGAAAGTTTTTATTTTAATATTACTTTAGTGAGCACATGATCAGCACAATATTGATTCAGTGTCATTTCCTTCTCTCAGACACTGGCCACTGTTGTGGTTTCACTGAAGCTGTGATCCGATTGGTTCTCTCTGCTCTGGTGGGCGTGGCTACTATTGCTGTGTTGGTTGATTACTTCAGAACCATGAAAGCGGAACAGAAAATGAGGGAAGAGACATCACTATCTGTTCCTTAGAGAATTCACAAAGGGTGAATTCCCTTCTGAAGGGCTCCTCCCTATGCACTAATCACTTGCTTCTAAAGGGATTAAAGCAGGGCTATCCAAATTCGGTCCTGGAGGGCTGGTGTCCTGCAAGACCAAATTTGGAGACCCCTGGATTAGAGTGTAGGGATGAGCCCTTCGGAATTATGACACCAAATAGCTTCTCTGCTCCAAGGAAATTACCCGAAGTGACCATCAGTTGTTGTTTTTTTCTTCTCAAAATCATTTATTCCAAAAGGCCCTTCGACATGGTCAGTTTTGATCACCTTGGTTTGGAATGACACTTCAAAATGGTGGCCATGATTGTTTTCCCTCCAAAGTGATCTTCAGAGGGTCATATAGATCATTTGGAATGCACCGATAGTCAAGTGTATCTGTCTGCGGACTGCAAGACGGGGACATAAGATGAATGCGCGTAACTTGGAGGCGTAACTTGCAGTTATCGAGATCCCATAACCACAATGAGATGTTGTTGGCAAGATGGCGGAAATACTTACCAGAGAACATTTTCATCAAATGTTTTCATGAGTTTTCTCCAAATTTATCCACAGCCTATTTATTTGATATATTATTATATTCATTAATTTAGCAACTCAATGCAACTGCACTCGCTGACTTCATCCTTTTTGTCATGACAGTTAACCTACTCAGCGTTGTCCCTGGTGGTTGCAAATAACAGTACAATGGCGAGCAGGTCAAGTAGGTCAAGTATGAAAGCCTCCGCAACTTGCGGCTGAAGGTGTAGACGTTAATAATGATGATGCTTGGGTTAAGGGTTGGGGTAGGTGTAGACTATAATAACTGATGTACAACATAGTTTTGACATGTCTCCATAACTTCAACTTATGCCTCTAAAGTAATAATAATAATTCCTTAATTTTATATAGCGCTTTTCTGGGTACTCAAAGTGCTTTACATAATGGGGGGGGATCTCCTCATCCACCACCAGTGTGCAGCTTCCACCTGGATGACACGACAGCAGCCATTTTGCACCAGACCACACACCACACACCAGCTGATTGGTGGAGAGGAGACAGAGTGATGAAGCCAATTATAATATGGGGAGGGTTAAGAGGCCATGATGGACAGAGGCCAATAGTCAGATTTGGCCAGGATGCCGGGGTTAAACCCCTACTCTTTTTCGAAGGACATTCTGGGATTTTTTATGACCACAGAGAGTCAGGACCTCGGTTTAACGTCTTATCCGAAAGACGGCGCTCACTGAGCAGTATAGAGTCCCCCTCACTATACTGGGGCATTAGGACCCACACAGACCGCAGGTTGGGCACCCCCTGCTGGCCTCACTAACTCCGGCAGCAACCTAGCTATCCCATGTGGTCTCCCATCCAGGTACTGACCGGGCGCAGCCCTGCTTAGCTTTAGTGGGTGACCATGTGAGAGTTGCAGAGAGTTAGCTGCCGGCTGGTACTACAAGTTACACCTCTAAGGCCCCTTCATGTTACGCCCCTGTCTTGCAGTCCAGAACAAATAGTAACATTTTAAAGGTTTTGTGGACAAAATGAAGAGCTGTTTACTGGTTCACAGAATTATGTACTTTATTATACCAATACAGTTGAACACTTTTAAGATTAAAAGTTAATCTTAGTGCTGGATTAGGAAATGTATGTTGTAATCATTTTGTGTAATACATTTCAGAATATGTGTTATTAAGCATATCTTCCTTTTTGATTTCCATTGAGTCTTGAAATGTCAATTAAAAACTCAAAAACTAAATGCACGTTCACATATTTATTATATTATATATTGTACAAAATGATCCAAATAACGAAATAAAGCTGTGCAAATGCTTTTATATTTTGTTGTTAATTAAATGCGAGAAATAATTACCTTTTGTTTTTCAATGAAGAATTTTTATTTTATCAGCCAAAGACAAATTGTTACAATGCATTAACACAGAGCAAAGCAAGAAAAAGATTCACATTGTTCTGTATATAAAGATGGACCTATTAACTGCTCCTTTGTTTTGTGTGTTCACTCCAATAATCTATTTGTTTTATTTTACACCAGATTCAGATAAATGAATAAAACAACATTAACTGAATTTGTGCTGTCAATAGTTAACTATATGATATTTATATTTATTTATTTCAATAATTATGTTTAGCCGTATAAATCTGTGCACAAATATAGTAATTTTACTTCTTTTTTTACAGTGAATTTTAGGATATTAAAGTCAATTCAGCTCCCTGGTCACTAGATGGCGATATTAAGTCAATAACTGTCTATAAAGGCACATCAAATCAACGCTGGAAATATTGAGGGTTTTATGTCTGCTAGCTTAGTTAATTGCTAATGCTTTCTCTTCATATTTTACTTTATACATTTTAGTGTAGTTTCAAATCGTACATGTAAAATGACCCGCCTGCACTCTGCTTGCGTTAGAGGTGGCAATGGACTACAGACGTCATTCATAAAGTGAAAGTGAAACTAATTCAGGCATCACGTCAAATAGTAAAGGAGCATGCGCATTGCGTCACTCATTCTAGGTTACGGTTTGTGCTCGTCACAATACCCACTTCGGACAGAGGCAGCATAACGATTTAATCGTGCAACAAAATAGAGACAGCTTTGGTGACAACTAATTGAGTAAAGGTAAAAAAAAAAAAAAAAGTCTATAATATATTTCCACAATTAGATTGAGATATAAAATAGATAGCGAAGGTTTCTGTGACATTAAGGCAGAGAAGAATAAAATAAAAAAAAATTTTAATTAAAAATGTAAGTTTTATGGAATGCATATATTAATTTATAAATTATAAGCCGAAACAACCATTAAAATCATAATGTTAGCTTGTACAATACTCTTTGGGCAAAACTTGGACAAACCAGATAAAAAGAAATGCATTAAAAATCAACCAAATGTAACCTATATTTGTCCATATTCTACCTAAATTTGGACTGAAACAACCCAACA
>CAIGQZ010032594.1:8888384-8900429 GCA_903798205.1 Danio tinwini
TGTGTGTGTGTGTGTGTGTGTGTGTGTGTGTGTGTGTGTGTGTGTGTGTGTGTGTGTGTGTGTGTGTGTGTGTGAAAACTCAATAGACATTCGATTTTAGGGAATGTTTTGTTTTCTAAATTTTATTAAGCTGTTCGGGCATTGGCAATAAAACACAATTACATGGAAAATGTTACATGTAGTCCCTTTAATTTAATAAAATATCAGTGCTATAAAATTCAGAGTTCAGCAGATATGCAATAAATATATCAACATCAATACAGTATATCGTTGATACATACTACACATTGTTAGACATGTAATTGTACAGTTAACAGCATGTGTACCAGTATATATAAACCGATACTATCGATATATCGGTTTATAAACCGAAAACAATATATACTGGAAAATCTCTTTACAGTAAACAGCTGTAATTTCAATTGCATCATGGGAATTTTCCAGCCTGATCTCATGAGGAAACATAAGTATTTTACGTATAGTCAGAAAACTGGCCACACCCCTCATTGGGGGTTGAGCAAATTGCACTAAAATGAACGAATGAGATTGTACTAATTAATATAAATTAGCCACTAAATCAAAAGGTTACAAATTGGCATCAGATAGCATTGTCTCTGACATAAGATGGGCACGAACGAACTACCACAAAAGTCTAGTTTGTCTTTGTCCGTATTTGTCCCATGGTGAAATGAGGTAGCATTTCATTTTGCAAAAAAAAAAAAGTAAAAATTTATACATGAGAATAAATATCTTAGATAATCTGGGACAAGATCCATGTTTTAAATATTGTCTATTACCTGGATATTAACACGTCTCTCTGCAACTGGGTTATGGATTTTCTGACAGATCTCAGAATGTTAGATCAGGCCACATCTGCTCCACCACTATCACACTCAACACTGATGTACCACAGGGCTGTGTGCTGAGCCCTTTCCTCTACTCCCTTTTTAATCACGACTGCAGGCCCATGAATGGATCCAACACCATTATAAAATTTGCAGATGACACTACAGTGATTGGTCTTATACAGGGAGGAGATGCAGCATCTGGCCACTTGGTGCACCGACAATAATCTGCTCCTTAACACCACTAAGACCATGAAGCTCATTGTGGACTTCAGGAAAAAACGAACAGGCTCGCATGATCCCATCCACATCATTGTAATGGCTGTTGAGCCTGTATCATCTTTCAAGTTCCTGGGAATCTCAAAAGCCCTGTCCTGGACCACCAACACCTCCAGCCTGGTCAAGAAGGCTCACCAACGCCTCTTTCTTTTTTAAGGCAACTTAAAAAGAACCAGCTGTCCTCTGCCATCTTAGTGAACTTCAATCGCTGTGAAATAGAGAGCATCCTGACCAACTGCTTCACAGTCTGGTATGGGAACTGCTCTGTTGCTGAGTGTAAGGCACTGCAGCGGGTGGTGAAAACTGCTCAACACATCACAGGGACTACGCTTACAGCCATTGAGGACATCCAGAAGAAACACTGTCTGTGCCGAGCACGCAGTATTCTTAAGGACTCCTCTTACCCTGCTTAGACTGTTTTCTATCCTGCCCTTAAGCAGGCGCTTCAGGCACCCCCGGACAAAAACCAGCAGACTGAGGAACAACTTTTTCCCCAGAGCTGTCTCTCTTTGAACTCTGCCCTAAACTGCATTTTGTTGCCTTGTACAAGTGTAATAACAGTAAAGTTAAATCTAATCTAATCTAACCTAAAAAAAAATAGCTGGTCTTGAAGATAAACTCTGGTCATTGTGACATCTCTGGATGATGTTTCTGATATATATGGAAGGGTAATTATTACTCTAGCTCCAGTTAGGTCATGTTTTGTGAAAATGCAGTTGAAAGCACAGGATCAAAAATACAAACTGCTACTGAGATTTTAGGCATTTGTTTTTGGTATGACAGAGTAGAGAAGGTAACTGAGAGAAACTCTTCCCACACGGAAGGCAGTGATACGGCTTTTCTCCAGTGTGGATCCTCTCATGAGCCCTCATATGACCTAAGTGATTGCATCTTTTCTCACAGAAGGAACATTTGTAGGGTTTTTCTCCAGTGTGGGTCCTCTCATGTGTTTTCATGTCTCCTGATTGACTGAATCTCTTGTTGCAGTGTGAACACTTGTAGGGTTTTTCTCCAGTGTGAACTCTCTGGTGCAGTTTCAGCTCAGCATCAGTAACAAACGTCTTTTTGCAATCGAAGCACATGTGATTCTTCACACCCTTGTGTCTTCTCAGGTGCACATTTAAAGCACCCATCTGACTAAAACTACTCCCACAAAGCAAGCACACATGAGGCTTTTCTTTCGTATGAACTCTCTGGTGCTCTTTTAGTATGTCTGCCCTATAAAACGTTTTACCGCATTGATCACAGGTAAATGGTCTGACTCCAGAATGAGAACGAAGATGCGATTGATAAGAGCTTGACTTTCTGAAACTCTTGTCACACTGATTACATGTATACGGTTTCTCTCCAGTGTGGATTTTCATGTGATCTTTAAGGGTTCCTTTCTTTGTGAAAGTCCTCCCGCATTGGTCACACGTGTGTGGCTTCTCTTCAGCGTGGGTCTTTAAGTGGTCGCTAAGGTTTTGTTTTCGAGTGAAACTCTTCCCGCACTGATCACATGTGTATAGATTTTCTGCTCTTCCTTTCGATACATTACTTTTATCCTTTGTGCAATGCAAAGTCTTTTTTTCCAGTTTTGACATCATGTTGTTACTCTTCAGTTCTTTCATTGGGTCTAAAATGAAAGTAAAACAGTTTTATTTTCAATCAGTTGTTAGAAATCGATGAGAGATGTGTTATTGGAAAACAAAACAATTAACCATATGTTGATTAAAAA
Organism: Danio tinwini; assembly: GCA_903798205.1. Lineage (NCBI taxonomy): Eukaryota > Metazoa > Chordata > Actinopteri > Cypriniformes > Danionidae > Danio > Danio tinwini. The sequence goes on from CAIGQZ010032594.1 coordinate 8,891,226, forward strand.
TATATATATAGTTATACCTATATAGCAGGGCTTGACATTTACTTTTTTTCATCACCAGCCACTGTGGCTAGTAGTTTTCCAACGTTAGCCACTTGCCATTATATTTTATTTCAAGGGTTCGCCCTTGCTGATGATTGATTATAAAGCGTGTTTGGAATGCTGCCCCCCCCCCTGTTTGTGTGAGGAAACTGGAGAGCCCGGGGAAAACCCACACAAACAGGGGGAGAACATGCAAACTCCACATAGAAATGCTGACTTGGCCAGGTAGGACATTCTTGCTGTGAGGCAATGATGCTAAACATTAGGCCTCCGTGTTGCCCAGACAAGGAAATGGGAGGAGTAGAGGTGGAAGGGGGGATTCTTCAAGACGAAGATGGCTAAATTAAGATACTCTGGTTATTTATAGTGATTTAGGAATCGTCTGATTGGTAAATCCTGCATTAGCTAATGAGGACCAGCTGCTATCAATGATAAGCGCGTGCTCCTCTTGAAATTAGTTTATAAATAAACTTCACATATTGCTAACATTAACTGATTTCAATTTTGTATTATGTCTACATGCCTCCTAGATCATTTAACTTTTTTTGTGTGTGTGTTGTGCATGACTGTGCTCAATAAGCATGAGTACATGGGATGTGATTTCATAGTGTGGCATTGCAATTAGTTTTTATTGTGTATTCATAGTTTGTTTTACATGACTTTTCAAGGCTCGACACTAAGGATTTGCCAAGTTTTTCTCTGGCCACACCAAACTAATTATTTCCTTGCCACAAATTTTAAATATATTAAATATTGCCTAAAAGCAAGCCAAATATAGCTGTATACATTCACTTTTTATTCAACAAAAATGTTCTTAAAACAATTGACACTTAAAGACAATTATTTTCATGTATACAAAACTATGCACTAGTCTGTCCTGGCTAAAGGTCCCAGATCACCAGTTAACTATACATAAATGGCGAGTTAATCTCCTATTAAAGCAATGTTATTGTAAAGGATGATAATTAAAACATATTAACAAAAATTATTATAAATTATTATGAAATCTAAAAAAAAACGTGTTTTATGATGAAAGGATGATCGCGTGCACACGGTTAACGTTAGGCGCATTAATAATCTGTTCAAAAAATGGTGAAATTGAAAGTGTCAACTGCTGCTGCTTACAAAATAGCTCTTGAAAGCAGCAGGACTGTGACTGCACCAGCATAATTTTATTTTCCTATTAAATCTATTTCAAAGAAAAACACTAATGCATTTCCAGGCACCGTTGCTTCGCGCAAGGAAACGGGAGCGTGCACGCTTTTTAAAAACAATATACTGCGCAGTTGAAGTCAAAATTATTTAATCTCCTGTGAATTGTTTTTCTTTTTTAAATATTTCTCAAATTATATTTAACAGAGTAAGGAATTTTTCACAGTAGCCTATTTCCTATAATATTTTACTTCTGGAGAAAGTCTTATTTGTTTTATTTTTGCTAGAGTAAATGCAGTGTTTAATTTTTAAAGTAACATTTTCAGGTCAACATTATTAGCCCTCTTAAGCTATATATATACACACACACACACACACACACACACACACACACACACACACACACATTTTTGATTGTCTACAGAACAAACTACCATTATACAATGATTTGCCTAATAAACATTAAGCCTTGAAATGTCACTTTAAGCTGAATACTATAGTCTCTTGAAAAAAAAATTATGTACCATCATTATGGCAAAGATAAAATAAAATAAAAAAGTTATTAGAAATGAGTTATTAAAACTATTATGTTTAAAAATGTGTTGGGGAAAATATGGTGATGCACACTATAAATCGGTTCACTTGGTTAAACTTACAAACTCAAATTCACCAGCTGCCTTGAAAATGTCAGTCAACTAAACTTAGAGAGATTCTTTGTTTCAACTTAAGATGTTGCGTTTCATATTTAGATATGTATGCGTTTCATTGTTGCGTCAATATATTTAACTAAAACTCAACATTTTAAGTCAAAGAATCTCTCTAAGTTGTGTTGACATACATTTTCAAGACAGCTGGTGAACTTGAGTTTGTAAGTTTAACTAAGTGAAACAATAAGTGGTGTATCTTTATGGACTTTCCGTTATTATAAATATCATATTATTGGCCTAATCAGGGTTTGAAATAGTTTTTTTTTCTAGATTTTAAACGAGTCAGAACTGTTGCTGTCTATGGAGCATGAGACACTTTTCATTCATCAGTCAAATTTTCGGTGGCCCAGGAGTGCACAACATAACAGCATTTAAAAAATCAAACATTAAACTCACAACTTAACGACATTAAGATCACAGATCAATGTTAGCTTTTTGGAATGTTGTTAAGTTGTGCACTAATGGGCCACCATATGTATTATCTACAGCTTTATCTTCTAACTGTTTCAGGGGCTCTAGCTGCCTTATATGCATTTACATCGAGTGTGCTATTTATTTTATAATTTAATCTGCTTCTAAAAACTTCTTAAAGAAAGGTTTTGTATTAAACAACTGTTATACTGTCTCAGTTCCTGCTTTTCAAACTGATAAACGGCTTTTTATGACGATGAAACTGAAACTACAAAATGCGTCATCAGCCAAGTTAACGTCTTCAACTTTTAATACACAAAACAAAAATATCAGATTACTAAAAAAATACAGAATTATTAATGTCATTGCTTAGATTAAATTTTATTTTTTATCACTGAATCAGTTTCAGCTTTACAGTCAATCATTGTTTAGGAATTTAAAAAAATAGATCTTCAAGATAATGATTAAACATCCTATGGAGAGCATATTACTAACCTAAATAAATTGTTATTTAATGAAAACATGTGCCTAATTATTCAATATAATTGCAAATACACAATAAACACTGTAGGGTCACAGAAATAATGATGTTCCGCTTATTGCTTTTAATAACACTCTATAATTAAACATTTCCACACAGCAACTTAATCAGTTTAAAAGACAGATTCAATACAAAAGATTTTTCAGATTAAATCATTGACAGATTCTAATTAACTAACTCCAAAACAGACAAATGAAATTAAAGTCTGTAAAAACCTGTCAGGGTTCTGCCACTCCGGTCTTGTAAATTCTTGTCTTGGTGGCAGAGTCCGGACACTAGCTCTGTCTTGTCATGCGCTGTTGTGCTCGGCTCGAGTTTTCTCGGGTCGGGCACTCGTGTTCTGTGATTGTGTGCGCGCCGTCATGAGTGCGTGCAGACCGTGCGCGCTCCCGTTTGATGCGGATGCGCGTGGTCTGCATGTGCTTGTGACGTGCGCGCTCTCGTACTCGTGTTTGTTTTGTTCTGTCGGCATCGCGCTGTTTCATTCTCAGCGTCTCAGTCTGGTTGGTTTTGGTTTTGGTTTTGGTTGGCGCTGAGATGAAACATGCGCGTTGCTTATGTGTGAGCTCACGGTAAGATGTTTTCATCTATCGTGTGCTCGTGTCTCGTGTTTAGTCTTCTGTTGGTGTTGTGTTTAGCACGTGGTGCGTGTTTACATGCACCGCGTGCTTGTGTTGTCATGAACACGCAGTTAATGAGTTCTCTCATTGGCTGCGTGTTCTAGTTTTATGTGAGCACATGGTTTGTTTCGTTGTGTCATGTGCTCTCCTGTCTATTGTCTAGCCCTACACTCCTTGTTGACCTATTATTAGTTTATCATGTTCACCTGTTTGTGTTAATTTACTTCTGCTTAAAATCTCCTTATGTCTGCTGTCCTGTGCCAGTTCGTCATCGATTCTCCTTGTCATGTGTAACCTTGTCCTGTCCTGATCCCTGCCAGCCTGCCCAGTGGAGTTTATTTGTATTTTTTGTTAAGTTTTTCCCCCTCGGGGTAGTCTATTTTGCTGTTTATTTTATTTTTTATTACTAATAAATACCCATTTTTTTCCTGCAATTGAGTCCTCGCTCCTTTTCCCAACCCCGCAACCCTGACAAAACCGACAAGTAACCAAACAACAAAAAAACAACCAAACAAAAAAAACTGACCTTACCTGAAATGTTGAAGAAATCCTCTGTATATTACTGATCTTTACTCTCCAAAGGTGATTTCAGCTTTGACTAAATAAAGTCAAGAATAAACAAGTACAGGAACTAGATGGTTCTTCCTGTTTGTCGGCATTCCTCTCCCTGCAGACTTTTGCTCCAACCCTAATCAAACACACTTGCCTGCAGCTTTCTAGTGAACTTGAAGACACAGAGTAGTCTTTTCAGGTGTGTTTGACTATAGTGTTGGAGCAAAAGTCTGCAGGGACACCGGCCCTCCAGGTTCAAGTTTGCCCATCCCTGCTCTAGGTTCATATTTAAATGCATCTACTCAAGCTTATACAGACAAATGTCATTCAGTTTTTGGGCAGGATATTATTCCATAGCCTAACCAGGTTATAGTTAAAGGCATAGTTCACCCTGAAAATGAAATTCTACTCATTATTCACTCACCCTAAAGAGGTTCCAAATATTTAAGAGTTTATTTCTACTGAACAAAACAGAAAATACTTTAAAGTCAGCGCTTACAGTTTTTTAGCTTTCATTTTTATATTTTCTTTTGTGTTTTAACATGAAAGAAACCTGTAAAAGTTGAAACTAGTAAAGGGTGAGTAAAAGTAGATACTTAAATCTCAGTAAGTTAAATGGGATATGTACCATAGATAAAAAACAAAACAAAAAAGTTTTATTACAAACTGTCTTATCATACCAGTCTGGCCATTCTCCTCTGACATCAACAAGGCATTTGTACACACAGAACAGCCGCTTACTGGATATTTTCTCTTTTTCAGACCATTCTCTGTAAACCCTAGAGATGGTTGTGCGTGAATATCCCAGTAGATCATCAGTTTCTGAAATACTCAGACCAGCCCTTCTGACACCAACAACCATGCCACATTCAAAGTCACTTAAATCACCTTTCTTCCCTGTTCTGATGCTCGATTGGAACTGCAGCAGATCATCTTGACCATGTCTACATGCCTAAATGCATCGAGTTGCTGCCATTTTGTGAAATTTGCATTAACGAGCAGTTGGACAGGTTTACCTAATAAAGTGGTCAGTGAGCATATACTATATTATTCATTTGGAATCAGAATTTATGTACTATTTAAATCAAATTAAAATATATTACATGCATGTTTAATTCTAAATCAGATGTTTTAATAATAGAAAAGTATACCTTTTTTGTGTCAACATTACTTTCTCCGGCTGTTTTTGAGAGACCATATCTTAGATCGCTCATGAAACGTGCATTTGATGTTCTAGTTTTTCTGTATCAAATCTCTTTTGAAAGCACACTTTTGGACTAAACGTTATGAAAAAAGAGGAAACTAAGATCTTTTGTCCGGTATTAGGAAAGTCCAGTGTTAGGAAATACCTGCACATTTTAATCGGGAAGTTGGTCTATCTGAAGTGACTCTCGACTGGATGTTTACCACGATGTCTTCTCAACTTCGTGCTGTGATCCTGTTTTTCCTGTGCCGTGAGAAACTTTTAATACTTTTTATTCAGCAAATGTAGAGAATTTATTTTTAAACACAAATGTATTTGCACATGTGTAAATACATATATATATTTTACTACTTCAATCTGCAGGATTTGATTCCAGGAAATGAGATTATAATGCTTGTCCAACAGTGTAATGTGTTTTATGTGTGTTTCAGGTGTGTTTGGTGCTGATACATTTAAAGTGATATCAGTATCAGTGACTGAGGGAGATTCTGTCACTTTAAACAATGGTGTCATTAAGCTACAGAGTAATGATCAGATACTGTGGATGCTTGGACCTCTGGAGACTCGAATTGAAATCTATAAACATTACAATGACATGTTTGACAGTACTGAGATATTTGAAGACAGACTTAAGATTGACAAACAAACTGGATCTCTGACCCTCACAAACATCACGACTGAACTCTCTGGACTTTATAAACTAAACATCATCAACTTTAGAAGAAATTCAACCAGGATTTTCTCTGTTACTGTGTATGGTGAGTACAAAAAAATGCCCAAAGTCTTACTGTCTTATTAAATTCTTCCTTGAGAATCTTGACGTGTTGTAATATTCACTAGTTTAAATGTATGCACAATTAAAAAGGATATAATAACTGGCAGTCTAAATGTAATATTCTGTACACATTTCCTCATCTTCTCCAGCTCTTTTGCCTGTTCCTGTCATCAGCGATTACTTTACAACATGTCCTCCGTCTTCATTAATCCAGCATTGTTCAGTGCTGTGTTCAGTGTTGAATGTGAAGGCTGTGAGTCTCTCCTGGTACAAAGGAAACAGTGTATTGTCCAGCATCAGTGTGTCTGATCTCAGCATCAGTCTCTCTCTATCTCTGGAGGTGGAATATCAGGATAAAAACACCTACAGCTGTGTGATCAACAACACCATCACAAACCACACCACACGTCTGGACATCAGTCAGACCTGTCAGCCATGTGCAGGTATGTCAGTGTTATTTGATTATTGAACATTGTAGCGATTCATTCAGACATTTTATGCATTTCGCCAACTTGCTTTACTACTTTAAACATGCATATTCATCCATTTCATTATTTTCTCAGACTATCAGTCAGTACCTCGTCTTCTGCCTGTGCTGATTTTCGTCTCAGCTGTGATTCTGGTGATTTGTGCAGTGCTGTTTCTTCTCTTCAACAAAAACAAAACAGGACGATAAGGTCAGTCTGTCCTTCATTCGTTCATTTTCCTTCAGCTTAGTTCGTTATTTATCAGGGGTCGCCACAGCGGTATAAACCATCAATTATTCAAGGATATGTTTTACACAGCAGATGCCCTTCCAGCCGCAACCCAGTACTGGGAAACATCCATACACTCTCACATTCACACACACACTTATACACTACAGCCAATAGGCAAATTTGTTAACCTATTTCACCTATAGCGCATGTCTTTGAACTGTAGGGGAAACTGAAGCACCCAGAGGAAACCCATGCAAACATGGAAAGGACATGCAAACTCTACACAGAAATGCCAACTGGCCCAGCCGAGACTCGAACTAGTGACTTTCTTGCTGTGAGGCAACAGTGTTAACCACTGAGCCACCGTGCCACAACTGTCCTTTAACTCTAAAATTAAATTTAAAACTCTTAAATTTATAATACATTTATTGCCATTGCAAGAAGTGAAAATGTGTACACTTAAATTGCATAAAGTATGCATAGAAATTAGATGAATTTGTCCTGAACCAATATAGAGGGTTTGTACATATGCAAAATTTTAGCCTAACACGGACTCATTGAGAAAATGTGCCCAGGGCTACATATTTAAGAAACCAAGAAATGTGTGCACATGGGTACATATGGCTTCATTTTGTCTGTAAAATGACTGTTATGAGGCAATACTGCTGACTGCTTGTCTCATAGCTTTTCCGGGACAATTGGTTTTCTCGGTAGTTCACCTTGAAGAGTGTCAGACTTGGGATGTGGAGCAGATGGGATAAAACAAACCCAAAATCAACAGTGTGAAATCATGTACAAGCATGCGCCCGCGATTGATTATCGTTACTAGTTTGCATTTGAAAACATGATTGGTTGGGTTTAGGGAATAAGGTTTTTTTTGTTCAGTCTATATAAAGCTTAAATATTATGTATAATAGGACAACACGCTTCTCTACATGCAAGACAGACATTAGCTACGTTTCCATCCACCTATTTTTATGCGCATTTTGGATATGCACATAAAAAAATCGGTTGATGGAAACACCAAGATCTGCATAAAAATGTAAGTGCATAACTGAGTAGCATAAACTTTTTATTCGATAAGATGCGCATAAATTACGATGGAAACACTTTTACCGAACAAATTCCAGTATGCACATTAAAAAAAGGTCATGTGATTTTGTTTTAAGCGATCATGTGATGATGAAAATGTGTGTGAATGGACAAACCAGCAGGCTGAGCACACTGTAAAACATCTGAAATGTTGTTTTGGTAATTCTAAAACGCCTTAACCGTTTCAGTATTAGTGTTATAATATTATTAATGACCTCCAGAACTGTCAAGAGCGCCTGTGCTCCGTGTCTCACGCCTTCAAATGCCACCGCATGTTTATTGCGTGTCGGAATACTGTGATCTGTTTATGAGTCATTTATTAAATAAATGAGTCATTTATTAAATAAGGAAAAGATTCACGCAGCTTCTTCCACTGCAGCAAATTCTATTTTTACTGTTGATATTTGGTGCCAGTTAATCAGGAAGTGACGATTTTGTTCTCTTTGACTCGTTGAACGGAAACGCTGCTTTATTCGCACGTCTTTTATGCGATATTCCTGTTTTGCATATAGAGTTAATTCGCATTTTTGGATGAAAACATAGCCACTGAGATAGGCAGAAATATATACAGTGCCCTCTGGTGGATTTATGAGAAATGGCACCTTTGAGAAAATGTAACATATTTGATATTGTCAAAAATATACATGGCAGCCTTGTGAAAACAAAAAATGGCTAGCGCGCAAAGTCCAGGGTACATATTTCTAGGTTCTCAAACATGTAGCTCTGGGCACATATCTTCATTGAGCCTGGGTTTATTTAGTTAGTTAGACATCCTGAGAATACTCAACAACAGCATTGGTGGCCAAAGCCATATCACCCTGCAGCTCAAGACTGGTAACTCACTGAATCTGAGCCTGGTCAGTACCTGGATGAGAGACCATATGGGAAAAACAAGATTGCTGCTGGAAGTGATGTTAGTGAGGCCAGCAGGGGGAGCTCAACCTGTGGTCTGTGTGAGTCCTAATGCCCTAGTAAAGTGAAGGGGACACTATACTGTCAGTGAACACCGTCTTATGAATAAGACTTTGGATTAAACTGAGGTCCTGACTCTCTGTGGTCATTGAAAATCCCATGGCACTTCTTGTAAAGATTAGGGGTGTAACGCCTGTGTCCTAGCCAAGTTCCTTCCATCAGCCATTACCAATCATGGCCTTCTAATCATGCCCATGCACTGAATTGGCTCTATTACTGTTTCTCCACTTCACCAATAGCTGGTGTGCGGTGAGCACTGGCACTGTTCATTCATCCAAGTGGATGCTGTATGGCCGAGTGTATGGCCATTCATGACAAATGTGCTATATTAATAAACATTACATTACACAGATAATCTACTACTAAATATGTTGTTCAGTTATGCTGTCTTAAGAACAAGAAGAAATGTGTGGAAGCTGCCAAATCATATAAAGAAGGAAA
>CAIGQZ010032594.1:8925429-8939363 GCA_903798205.1 Danio tinwini
GAATGTAGTCTGAGGAAAACCAGGTGGCTTTTGCTTCAGTAGTGGACAATTAGAAAACTGATTCAGTAAATTGATCAGTTGTGTCTGAAGTGACTCTCGACTGGATGTTTCTACCATGATGTCTTCTCAGCTGTGTTCTCTGATGCTGTCTGTACTGAGCGGTGAGATATTTATATTATATTTGTGTTTCAGAAAAAGTAGAGCATTCACTTAAGAACAAATACATTTCCACAAGAAGGAAAAAAGCTTTATCTTTTAGAAGCGAGTCATTAGACTCTATGAAATTATCTTTTAATATATTAATTTAAATTTGGTCTCATAATAACATTTTTCAGGTGTGTTTGCTGCCGAAACATATAAAGTGAAGTCGGTATCAGTAACAAGGGGATATTCTGTCTCTTTAAACACTGATGTTACTGAAATACAGAGCTTTGATCAGATTCTGTGGATGTTTGGACCTCGAGAGACTCGTATTGCTGAGATCTACAGGCAGAACATTGACATGTTTGAGAGTAATGAGATATTTGGAGACAGACTCAAGATAGACAGACAAACTGGATCTCTGACCATCACAAACATCACAACTGAACTCTCTGGAATTTATAAACTAACCATTATCAGCAAGAGAAGAAATTCCAACCAGAGGTTCAATGTGATTCTCTATGGTGGGTAAGATAATTTAAGATAATTACACTGTAAAAAAGTGATTAGCTGACTTCACTTTACAATGGTGACTAAATATCATTAAATTAAATATATTAAAAAACTAAACATTATTGTCTTAAAATTAGTAAGTAAATGAACTATGTGCATAATTGTAAAAAAAAAAATGAATTCAACTTAAAGCAGTGGTTCTCAATTCAGGTCCTCTGGGCCCCAGGTTACCTTGGTGGAAAACTGCATATTTTATTTATTAAGTCAGAAATGCTCTGAAAGCATGCTTTCATGACCAAATTGAGACCTCGGGAAGAAAATAGCAGACAACGAAATGAGATAAAGATTCAGAGTTCCACATGAGGTTATTAATTAGCAAATAATATAAATATTATGAATGTAAACATTAGGTGAGCAGATTACATTATAACCCCGTGTCCTAACAACACGCTACATGACAAGATTTACAGTGATAAGCAATTGGGCTGTTTGCACCAGACGAAACACGACAGAAATTAAATACGGCCATTCAGAAGCACAGAATATATGTGCACTCCAGTGAATTGGTAAGATTTATAATCTAAATAATACATATTTAACATTATTATATGTAGATGCTGAATCACTGATATGCGTTGGTTTACAGTCCTAACATTCAGTTTCAAACTGTTTATTTTATTTTCAGTATCTGAGGTGTACTATCTGCTGCTGCTTTCAGTAGTATGGCATTTAATATCATGTAAAACAGCATTTAAACTCCCATTGTTAGCATTTAACACTGATAAAAGCATATGAGGTGTACCTGAGGTGATCAATGTCAGTTTTCTGTTATTCACCTGTGAGAAACAGAAGCTGTTTCTTTTTTTTTTCCGTTTCTTTTTGCCTTTAGGCTCAATAGTCAGGCACACTCCTGTTGATGTCTTCAATATGGCAACCTTTGCTTGCGTGTGTTTTAAACCAGGAGTGCAATATTTAGTTCAACCACTGGGTGTCAAACTTATATACTGCGCCATTACATAAGGAAGACATACAAAATGTGCAGTGCAGGGGTGCCCGAGGATCTGAATTGAGAACCAATGACTTGGTCAAACACTCCCATTCTTCTTCTTTTTTCCAAATTAGGCTCATTTTACAGCTCCCATTTTTAACCATTTCTTTATCTATTCAGCTGAGTCTGGTGGGGCCACATTTAGCTTAGCTTAGCATAGATCATTAAATCAGATTAGACTATTAGCACCTTGTTTAAAACTGACCAAAAAGTTTTAAACATTTTCCTATTTAAATCGTTCTGTAGTTACATCTTGTACTAAGACCAATGGAAAATAAAAAGCTGCTATTTTCTAGACCAACTGTAAGGATCTGTACTCTCATTTCTGTCTAATAGACAAGGTACTTTGCTGCCATACCATAGCTGCAGCTGGCGCAACGATAGTATGCAGCTTTGTTAACCTTAACTAACCTCTATCATAGTACACAACTTAACCACAGAAAAGTCAAGCTGTAAATAGGAAAATTATCAAAACCTTTTGTCATTTTTAAGCAAGTTTCTAATGGTCTAATCTGAATCAATGGTCTATGCTTAGCTAATATAAAAAGTGCCCCCACCAGACATAGAGATCCGCTGAAGTAATAAAAAATGGTAAACTTCCTCGTTTTTTCTCTCTCTAGGAGAGTTCCTCAAAAAAGGAGCGTTCCTTCATCAATCCAAGTCACATTGTGTTTATTCACCTTTATTAATTAAAGCAACTAATCACTTTTTTTACAGTGTATTGAATATATTTAAAAGTTACAGACTTTTTTGATTTTACTATTATTACCTGGCTTAAATTATGGCTAATAATGTTTATTTCATAAAATTTTACAAGGTCCTCTACCAGTTCCAGTCATCAGCAGTTACTCTGCAACATGTCCTTTACTGTCGTCATCACCCTCAGTGTCCAGGTGTTCAGTGCTCTGTTCAGTGTTGAATGTAAGTGCTGTGAGTCTCTCCTGGTACAAAGGAAACCTTTCATTGTCCAGCATCAGTGTGTCTGATCTCAGCATCAGCCTCTCTCTACCTCTGGAGGTGGACTATCAGGATAAAAACACCTACAGCTGTGTGATCAACAACACCATCACTAACCGCACCACACATCTGGACATCAATCAGATCTATCGCACATGTGAAGGTATGCTAGTGGTGATTTTAGCAGTCTTTGCAAACCTAAAAGAGTTCAAGTGATGTTTTTAACCTTCTGTTTCTCCCTCAGACTCTGTCAGGTGTTGTGGATTTACTGATGCTCTGATCCGATTGGTCATCTCTGCTGTAGTGGGCGTGGCCACTGTTGCTGCGGTGATTTATGACATCATATCTGAACGTTCAGAAAGACAGCGTAGACGAAACAGCAGGAGGCGATGTTTTCAGATCTAACACACTTTAAGTCGTGGCTTTAAAGAACCAGGCAGTTTTATTGATTTTACTGATGATGACTCTTGTTAAATTAACGCATTCGTTCAAGTGGTAAAACTCTTTGCTGGATCAAAAAATAAATAAACAACACTTTATTCCTGCAACAAGCTATTACTGAAAATGTGAAATACTGCTTTCTATTGTGTGTCTTGCAAAGAATTATCAATAAATAGAAAACGAATTATATGAATGAATAAATTACTTACATATTGAATATCCATTTATTATTGGTTGTTTGTTGTTTATTTTTGGATGGATGGTTGAATATAGTTGATGGAAATTACATCATTTACATTTTCTACCTTTAATCATCGAAAGATGTTTTACTCCCTCTCCTGGCCCACATCTGAGCTAAACTGGATAAGACTGTGGGACAACATGAAGGAATTGTGTGGAACCCAGCATTTACAGTGTACATTTATTGTTTAGGATGCTCGCAGTCACAGTTTTTCTGATTCTAAGGCTCCCTCTACTGACTATTTGAGAGCCTCAGCCACTGTGAAAAGAGCATCCTGATCATTAAAGTCTCTGCTGGAAGATACTCGAATACATTTACATATTAAACATTTCTTATTTAATAGCTGACACATGAGAACATAGTTGTGCTACCATGCAATTACAGTTCTTTGCCAGTTCCTATCATCAGCAGTTACTCTACAACATGTAATACACTGTCAACATTATCTTCATCAGTGCCCAGATGTTCAGTGCTGTGTTTAGAGTTGAAAATATAAGCGCTGTAGATCTCTCCTGGTACAAAGGAAAAACTTTTATTCAACTAGAAATCAATAATGTAGTCCAGTATTTAGCAAAAATACAACTTTTTACCAAACTCATCAGTGTAATCTATGTCCTGACACCAGATGGAGCTCTTGACAAGTATCTGAATGAGTTTGTCTTAGGTAGAGGAGTCAGTCTAACGGGCCGCAGCTCTGCACAGTTTTGCTCCAACCCTAATCAAACACAGATTAGAGACTTAGCAGGTGTGAGTTGGAGGTGATTGGAGCTAAACTATGCAGAGCTGCGGCTCTCCAGGAATTGAGTTTGAGACCACTGTACTAGATTAATGTCATTTGTTTACATCAGGCTGTAAACCTGATGTCAGTTTCTATCATCAACAGTTACTCTACAACATGTAATACACTGTCATCATTATCTCCATCAGCGTCCAGTATTGTTCAGTGTTGTGTTTAGGGTTTGAATGTGAGTGCTGTGAGTCTCTCCTGGTACAAAGGAAACAGTTTATTGTCCAGCATCAGTGTGTCTGATCTCAGCATCAGTCTCTCTCTACCTCTGGAGGTGGAATATCAGGATAAAAACACCTACAACTGTGTGATCAACAACACCATCACAAACCGCACCACACATCTGAACATCAGTCAGATCTATCGCACGTGAAGGTATGATAAATGTGATTTTAGTCTTTATGAGCCTAAAAGAGTTCAAGTGATGTTTATAACCTTCTGTTTCTCCCTCAGACTCTGTCAGGTGTTGTAGTTTTACTGATGCTGTGATCCGATTGGTCATCTCTGCTGTAGTGGGCGTGGCTACGGTTGCTGCGGTGATTTATGACATCATATCTGAACGTTCAGAAAGACAGCGTATAAAAAACAGCAGAAGGCGATGTTTTCAGATCTAACACACTTTAAGTCATGGTTTTAAAGAACCAGGCAGTTTCACTGATCTTACTGTGACTCATGTTAAACAAATTAACGCATTCATTAAGTAGTAAAACTCATTGCTGGATCAAAAATAAATAAATACTTCATCCCTGCAACAATCTATTACAAAAATGTAAAATACTACTTTCCATTGTGTGTCTTATAATTAATTATTACTGTGCAATAATTAGCAATAAATCAAAATGAATTATATGACTGAATAAATTACATAACTTACAGATTGAATATCCATTGACTATTGGTTGTTTATTGTTTATTTTGGATGGATGTTGAATATAGTTGATGGAAACTACATCATTCACAACCCTAAACAGTATTTTTTTATCCTCGAAAATGTATTTTAAAAACATTTATTTTAATTAAGCTCTAGAAGATGTTTTACTCCCTCTGCTGGCCAACATCTGAGCTAAACTGGATAAGACTACACTTTTATTCATCTAGAAAACAATATTGTAGTGTACTATTTATCAAAAATACAACTTTTTACCGAACTTGTCCAAATTTATTAGTGTAATCTATGTCCGGACACCAGATAGAGCTCTTGACAAGCATCTGAATGAGTTTCTCTCAGGTAGAGGAGTCAGTCTAACTTGTCTGTTTTGCTTTTTTGTTCTAGATCACAGGTGTCAATTCCAGTTCCCGAAGGGCTGTGCTTAGTTTAGTTTCAACCCTATTTATACACACCTGATTAAACTAATTAAGTTCTTCAGGCCTGTTTGAGACCTACATGTCAAGCAGCGGTCACACTGGGCTTTTCTCCTCATAGACTTCCATTCATACGCACGCGAATGCGTCAGACCGGAAACGCAGGGTCATGCGTCGGAGATTCGCCGGTTGCTGCAGTGCAAAGTTCAAGCTTGGTGAACTCTGACCTGCGAAATCGCATAACTTGACTGCGTGAGACCAATCCAGGATCAAAACATGACCTCTCTGAACAGAAATTTAAAACATGGAGCAATCGCTCGCTTTTTTAATGTCTATTCATCTTGTTTAATCCCACCCCTTTTCGCAGCGCCATACGACAGAATTTCGCAAGCTCAAACTCTAGTGTGACTTCGGCTTTAGTGTGTTGCTGTAGGGTTGGAACTAAACTGTGCAGAGCTGCGACCCTACAGGAACTGGAATTTAGATCATAGGTCTCAAGCTGGATTCCAGGAGGGCCGCAGCTCTGCACAGTTTTGCTCCAACCCTAATCAAACACAGCTGATCCAACTAATCAAGGTGTTCGAGACTATTAAGCAGGTGTGAGTTGGAGGTGATTGGAGCTAAACTATGCAGAGCAGCAGACCTCTTGGAATTGAGTTTGAGACCACTGTTCTAGATTAATGTAATTTGTTTAAGTCAGGTTGTAATAACAAAGACATCTCAAACAATGTCACCTTTGCACTCAAAGTGACATAACTAGGCAAAAGACACCTAGGGCCCTATCATACACCCTGCGCAATAAGGCGCAAGACGTGTTTGCTGCGATTTGTTGCTATTTTCAGACCAGCACAACTGTCATTTTCACATTTTGCGCCACGTTGTTTAAATAGCAAATCAATTTGCACCACTTTGTGGACTCAAGGGTGTGCTGGTCTAAAAAGGAGGTGTTTTAAGGCGCATTGTTAGCGGGTTGCTATTTTGAGGAACTAAAATAGACTGCACCATTGACCAACTAAAAGCTGCTCTAAAGTCCAGCGCAGAGTGTGTTAGTTATGCACCTATGCAGGTCCAAAACGCATAGACATTGCTTAATACACACAGGATGTACAACAATACACAAATATCTTTACATGTGAAAAAATTAAATAAAGTATTTAAATGTTACAAAAATTATTACTTTCTACATAAATATGAAAACCACTGCCTCCATGCCTTCATCACGGGGGGCTTTTTTAGTTTATTTATGGCAATTTGCATTTGTATAATGTAATTATTTTTATTATTATTATCATGGGTATTATTTATTATATGCATATTTATATTTGTTTTAATAAAAACAAGTTTACATTTGTCCCCCTGTCGGGTATTGGGGATGTATGCATCACCAAATGGTGCATAAGAATCAGACGTGTGTTTGGATAACTCATTTTTTTTAACAAATTAAATTGAACATGTAGGCTGATGGATGTCTTCAGTGGAGTGGTTTTCCACCGTTTCCTTTTGCCCCATTCACACAGGGCTTCAGTGTCAACGCTTGACAGAGGGCATGTCTGAAGTTGGGGCTGACGCGATTGTCATAGCAGTGTCAGCCAATGTAAATAGTCAGCAATAGGTTACTGTCTGAGCTGGTGTATTTGCATACAGCGATCTGATTGGCTGCCGCTTCTGTCAATGTAGTCAATGCCGATGGATCCACAATGCAGTTCGGCAACGAGTGACGTCACCCATTCACAGTAAATGCGAAGCGTTGAACGAACACCCCGTGTGAATGGGGCATTAGTCTACAAAAGAAAAAAGAGTAAAAAATAAGGTTAAGAGAAAGTAAACAGGCTGAATGGAGGAGGCTTGTTCTTTATCCTCGCACTGCAGATGCTCTGTTTAACTGTTTTCCGCTAGTAAAGCATTCAGTTTTTCCACTTACAAATTCCGCCATGCATTTCAGAATTCTAAACATAGGTTTCTATCAGGGTACACACACCGGCGCTGCAAGTCGGCGGCTGTCCCCGGCGCCCAGCCACTACTCAGGACACTGTTCATATTTCTGCCTCTCTACAGAACGCCATCCGATTAGTTTTGTTTTAAATAGCCTGCGAATGTGTGCGTCTGGTGTGCGATACTTTCAACTGTCATGTGCTCACCGTGTTGCGGCGTCTTGCGGCGCATCCGGTGTGTGACACCCTTAAGACTACCTCTACTGAGTATTTGAGAGACTCGATCACTGTGCAAAGAGCATCCTGGTCAATTAAGTCTCTGCTTGTAAATAACTGAATACATTTACATATAAAACATTTCTTATTTCATAGCTGACAGATGAGAACATGTTTGTGCTACTATGCAATCTACAACCAGGAGTTGAAAATGACTGACAGGCCATATAGGGGCATGTGGTTTGACGCAGGGCAGGCTGTGGTTTGTGAGTGAGAAATGGATAAAAGCTACTGAGAAAAATGCAGAAGCAGTTGATGAGGACTCATTTGGAAAAGCATGACAACCAAAGAAGTTAAAATACATAATAGTAATGTATTAGGAAAGTTAAAAAGGTCGCCCTGTTTTTCAATTAAAGAAAACAGCATCTATTGTCAGGTTGTTGTTGTGGTTTTGAACACACAATTCTTCATACACTTTGCCACACTGGCAGCTCAGTTACGAGTTCTCAGAGAGATCTGCTATTTTTAGTTCAGTTTCATTTCATCAGATGTGAACTCTTCATCCTGCTGTGTGTTATCTGTACTTTACAGGTTTAAGACTTTATAAGCCAAATAATTTCACATTTTAGTTTAAAGGTTTAAGCGGTGTTGTACACAGTTGGGATACCTTTGTTTTTTACCTTTTAGATTTTGGACGCATTTTGAAGAGATGGTTTCAAACGTTGCTTTTTTATGTCTGTGTATGTTCTTCACAAAATGTAAGTGGATTTAATTTAATTTAACTACAATGTAATTGAGTTATTGTGCAAAGGATTCGAACTGACAGAAAGCAAAATTAATACATTTAAATCAAGTTGAATGAAATTGTGGAAATATATTTCTGTAAATACATGAAAAGTTAAATTGAAAAAAATAAAAAAGCTAGTTTTTAGCGCACTATGAATTACTGCATGATAGTTTCAGTGGCAGATGGTATTTTGATGGATTATTTTTAAATATAGTGGTTTGATTACATTTTTTGCTTAAAAAAGGGATCTTAAACCTTCCAACAGTATGGTATGTTAATAAATTATACATAAACTAATGTTAGTTTATTTTTAAACTCTGAACGAAATCTGTGATTTGTTTTTGTTTCTTTCAGGTGTTTCTGGTGTTCAAACGGATGAAACAGAGATGATATCAGTGACCGAGGGAGTTTCAGTCACGCTAAACACTGGTGTTGCTGAAATACAGAGTGATGATTATATAATGTGGTCATTTAGGCTTAAAAACACAGAGACTCGTATAGCTAAAATCTACAAACAAAGAAACTATATTTATGATGATGAGAACGAGAGATTCAGACACAGACTACAATTAGATGCAAAGACAGGATCTCTGACCATCACAAACATCAACAAACTACACTCTGGACTTTATAAACTACAGATCATTGATAGTGATATCAGACACAAGGCTTTCAGTATTGATGTCCATGGTGAGTAAACTAAAATCTAAGACCTCTCAACAAGAATTATTTTAATTATTCAAATCCATAAAGTATGAAGTTATTTACACACATTTTCAGGAGTTGGTTGTTATAGAATTTTTGGCTATTTTTGTTAGGTATTCTGATTGTTCCTGTCATTATTAGAGAATTTCATAATTAAATAATTCACATTTCCAAAACTACACATTTCCACAAGAGGGACAAAAGGTGTTTTATCTTTCAGAAATGCATGATTAGACTCCAGAAAATGGCATTTTAGTATATTATTTTATATTAGGTCTTATTATTTATTAATAATAATAATAATAATAATAATAATAATAAAATAATAATAATAATATTTTTAAGGTGTGAAGTCAGTATCAGTGACTGAGGGAGATTCTGTCACTTTAAACACTGATGTTACTGAAATACAGAGCTTTGATCAGATTCTGTGGATGTTTGGACCTCAAGAGACTCGTATTGCTGAGATCTACAGGCAGAACATTGACATGTTTGAGAGTAATGAGATATTTGGAAACAGACTGAAGATAGACAGACAAACTGGATCTTTGACCATAACAAACATCACAACTGAACTCTCTGGACTTTATAAACTAACCATCATCAGCAAGAGAAGAAATTCCAACCAAAAGTTCACTGTTACTCT
Organism: Danio tinwini; assembly: GCA_903798205.1. Lineage (NCBI taxonomy): Eukaryota > Metazoa > Chordata > Actinopteri > Cypriniformes > Danionidae > Danio > Danio tinwini. The sequence goes on from CAIGQZ010032594.1 coordinate 8,935,145, forward strand.
CTATGGTGGGTAAAATAAAGTAATTTAAGATAATTACACTGTAAAACGTAAATAATGTTAATAGTAATGATTACAATGTGGCTAATAATGTTTATTTCATTACATTTTACAAGGTCCTCTGCCAGTTCCTATCATCAGCAGTTACTCTACAACATGTAATACGCTGTCATTATCATCTTCATCAGACTTCAGATGTTCAGTGTTGTGTTCAGTGGTGAATGTAAGCGCAGCGAGTCTCTCCTGGTACAAAGGAAACAGTTTATTGTCCAGCATCAGTGTGTCTGATCTCAGCATCAGTCTCTCTTTACCTCTGGAGGTGGAACATCAGGATAAAAACACCTACAGCTGTGTGATCAACAACACCTTCACAAACCACACCATACATCTGGATGTCAGTCAGACCTGCTCGCCATGTGCAGGTATGATAAATGTGATTTTAGCTGTCTTTAAAATCTAAAAAAGTTCAAGTGATTTAATATTTTCCCTTTTCTTTCTCCCTCAGACTCAGACTGTTGTGGTTTTACTGAAACTGTGATCCGACTGGTCTTTTCCATTGTACTGAGCGTGGTCACTGTTGCTGTGGTGGTTTATGACATCAAATCTGAACGAGCATACAAAAACAGCAGGTGGCGATGTTTTCCAATCTAACCAGAATCTAACACACCTTTAAATCAAGGTTAAAAGAATCAACATTATGAATGTGATTATGTAGTAGAAGAAATCGTGAAAATGTATTTAGCTCATGTTAAACAACATAACTTCGGTAACTTAAGTGGTAATACTCCTTGTTAGATCTATGTGAAATATTGTTTACAGTTTGGTGTGTGTGTGCGCGCCTTGGCAGTAAATACCAATAAATTATATTCCTCACAAATGAAGTGTACATTGTGTACATTAATTATTGGTTGAATTTTTAAGCCGCTGTAGTGGCAGAAATTTTAGGTTTTTACTATAGAAACACAATGAATTCTGTCATGTAAACTGTTCTGACTGAGTTTAGAAACACAACTCTATGAACTTATCATGTGAAATATAGTCTTTCATGTATTTGTTAATAGTAATAGCCAGGGCTTAATATTAACTTTTTTGATCACCAGCCACTGTGGTTAGTAAATTTTCAACATTACTAGCCACTCGCCATTGTCACTAGCAACAATTTTCTTGTTGGGAAAATAACCTGTTCTGGCTAAAAGTCCCAGATCACCAGTTAACTACACATAAAAAGGAGTTATCTCCCAATGTTATTGTAAAAAAAAAAAAAAATTAAACCATATTAACAAAAATAACTGTAAGCAAAAGAAAGCAGGTGAAACATACCGTGTTTGATAATGAAAGGATAATCACTCGCACGGATAATATAGGCCTGCTAATACTCTGTTCAAAGAATAATTACAATGAAAGCAGTGACCCCTGCTGCTTACAAAAGAATGTGTTTTTTTTATTTATCTTGAGCTCTTGAAAGCAGCAGGACTCTGGGTGCACGATCATCGCTCTTTGTCCAGTCTATTTCATAGGGAACCAATCGCACCAGTTGCACTTCCTCTAGGCACGGTGACGGTTGCGTAAACAATGTTAAAACAACTGTTTAAAGTTTAACGACTGTTAAAAAGTAAACGCTTTTTAACAGTCGCGCGCATGACATCATCTATGTGTGCGAGTAATCATCCTCTTGTTCGGTTTTTAACTGCTTTCTACTCGCGCGAACACAGTTATTTTTGTCAGTCGTGCTGCTTCTCGATTCTAAGATCACATTTGCACGAATATTGGGCCACACTTATTTTCAAACCCCGCTTTTAAGAAAACTACAATTTAAAAATGATTTCCAACCAGCCAAAGTGGCTAGTGGAGGTGCCTGTCTAACCCGCCAGCGCTGAAATCTACCCGCATTTGGCGGGTTGGCGTTTGTTAATGTAAAGCCCTGGTAAAAGCCATTGGTTAATTGGGTTAAATAGTGGTAAACTCAAATACTATTTACTTTAACAGCATGGCTTAGTTGAATTTAAATTGCTGATGGAAAAAGTTCAGTTTTTCTAAAACTTCATACACATTTTCACTGTAAAACCCCAAATGTTAAGGTAACTAAACCATTTGAGGAAACCAATTGCAACAAATCATTTAAGTTAAAAAAAACTAATCCTAATGAGTACTGTGAACTTAATCCATTTAAGTAAATGAAGCAATTTGAGCGCAGTAAAACCCAATAAATGAAGAGAACTCAAACTAATTGAGTACTTTAAAACCTAATAAGTTAAGGCAACTCAAATTGTTTGAGGAAACCAATTGCTAAAAATCATTTGAGTTGTGAACTCACTCCATTTAAGTTGAAGTAATTAGGTTATTAATCAACTCATTACCTTCAGCACTGAGTTCCAAAATCTTTTTAAATGAGTAGAATTAACTTTCAGTCACTTTTGAGTTAACTACACTCATGTCATTTGATAAAGTTGACTGTTGGGTTTTACAGTGTATCGCTGAACCTCTGTGATCATTTTAATTCAAATGGAGTGATTTTTATGTGGCATGGAAAACCAGGTGAAAAGAATACTATAGTAATGTATAGTGTTTCTGAACCATGATAAAGTTTATTATACTGTATATATTAAAGTATGGGGGCGACAGTAGCTCGCAGCAAGAAGGTCGCTGGTTCAAGCCACGGCTGGGTCAGTTGGCATTTCTGTGTGGAGTTTGCATGTTCTCCCTGTGTTGGCGTAAGTTTTCTCCGGCTGCTCTGGTTTCCCACTTAGTCCAAAGACATGTGCTATAGGTGAATTAAATACCTATATTGACCGTAGTGTATGAATGTGTGTATGGATGTTTCCCAGTACTGGGTTGCAGCTGGAAGGACATCTGCTGTGTAAAACATATGCTGGATAAGTTGGCGGTTCATTTCGTTGTGGTGACCCCTGATGAATAAAGAGAATTAAATGAATGAAACTTATAGTATTTATTACTTCTTGTTAATGAATGCTAGAACAATGATCCATGAAGTCATAAACCATAATAATAAAACTGTAGTATTGGTTTTTACTAGAGTAATCAGTGATGTATTAACCAACGGTTGTAGAAAACTACAGTCTTGGGTCATTTGTTCACATTACTAAACATAGTCTATATACTATAGTGTACTATACTACAATAGGGTTCAAAAACACTATAATATCTACTATATATTACTAGTATTTTTTCACATGGAGAACATTTACTCTCAGGCACTTTAAAAGTAAATGTCTCAACTGAACTATAAAGATTTGCATAATAATAGCATATTTCCATTGACACATGGATTACGCAGATTTCGCTCCAGATAAATCCTGTTTTTATCAACTTTTTAAACGTTACTCATATTTGCATAAACGACTTCATAACAGCCCAAAGCTAATGTCCCATGATTGTTTTTTTAAGCTTGAGTTTTTTTTAACATCCCAGGTAGCAAATTATTCTGGCCCAGATTTGACATGCAGGCATTTATCCAGCACTGGTATACAGCACACTGAACAAAATGATTAATTGCAAATTGTTGCAAACAATTTATATGGGCTGAATTTAAATAAACAAGTTGAACATTAATGGAATTTGCTTAAAATTAGTCCATATAACAACCACTTACCTTAAAAAAAAAAATATATATATATATATCTAATAAATCATTTTATACAGTGCATGTGGACCAAACATGGCACCATCTTTAAGGCGGCACACAAGATATGGGCCAGATGTCAAATGTAGTATTTGGCCTAGATGTTAAAAATTAATATGTGGGCCACGTAAGTTTGGCCTAGCTTGACCCACATTTACATTTAAAAAAAATGTTTTGAGTAAAGCAATATTTTAATACACAAAGTCATTTCCATCTTCCTGTTTGTGTCTTTTAATGCCTTCATTCGAATCCAGGAAACAATCAAGATTTAATTATTTGAATTATTATTCTGTTCCTGTATGCTGCAAAATATCTGCATTACATTTATTTTATTAACCAAATTAATATTTTACAAATTATATTATTATTAACCAAATATCAAAGTCAGTTTTTTTATAAGATATTTTTTATTCTGATTGTCTTTATTATTTCATGCTCAAGCACACATTGAATTGTTCTGCTTAAAAAAATAAAATAAACAAACAAACAAACAAATAAATAAAAAACAAACAAATAAACAAACAAATAAATAAACAAATAAATAAATAAATAAATAAATAAATAAATAAATAAATAAATAAA
>CAIGQZ010032594.1:8939373-8953658 GCA_903798205.1 Danio tinwini
AAATAAATAAATAAATAAATAAATAAATAAATAAATAAATAAATAAATAAATAAATAAATTCTACCAATTAGGTCGATTCGATGAAAAGCATGCTCATAGCATTCCTAAAGCACAATGCTTCATGAGTTTATTAATTTCATTGCAGTCGTAATACACCAAGTATTCCGGATAAACATAAGGGCTAGGCGGGGTTGAAGTCCGAGGGCCCACAAGAGGAGGGGGCCCTTGATTGGCTGAAGAATTAATTTGTATAATGACATGAGAAACGTCTTTTTGCGTTATGCTTTAGCATGTCGATAATGTGAATTATTCCTTTCAGCTTGCTAAACTTTGCATGGAGTGGCTGTTGCTCAGAGTTTTAAATAGCCCTATTTAGTCCCTGGTAAGGGTGAACAGATGTCCTGTTTTCCCCTAGGAAAGTCCCTTATTTCCCAGGACAGTTGCTTATTTAAGCTCTACCGCAAGAACGATCCAGCCAATAGCAGTTATGGGTTATTAACTAGGCTGAGACTTGGTCCAGATATGGTCAGTGTTTGGCCCTTCTCTGGAAGCCAGACTTGGTGTGTCATGACTGCAATAAAATTTATAAACCAATTGGCATATGGGCCAAGCAAAATCTTTGTGTGGGCCAGGTCTGAGGCAGAAAAAAAATTGCTGTGTGGGATATATATTGGTTCGAAATCAGGTATAAACAAACATTTTCCTTATTGCCATTTTGATGTGAACTAACATAATACCTGTCATTATATACTACCAGTCCACTCCCATTCCCTCATTGGCTAATAATTAACATTTTATGCAGACATCAGAGTCTCACGAGAACAGATTCACAATTACTGGATATCTGCTCATGTTACACAGCCTACAAGTTGTTTTTGCCTTTCTAACTTTAGGTGAAACCATAATTTACCATCTTGATTCACAGAACTCTTTGTTTTTTTGTACTTTATACTAAATTACCTGACTAAAAAGAACAGAGCAGATGTTCTGGGAAACTCCCTTTCTCACACACCAACACCTTATTGAATCACAAACCACCAACAGGTGGGCAACTGGGTGTCTCAAAGCCAGCAAGTGAAGCGATATCCAAATCGAACAAGAGCCTTTTCATTGGGCAGCAATCTTTCAAATCCCTCTTGAGCAGCTAAAGTAATGACGCCACAGCCTCTAAAGATTCAAAAAGTAATGGCTAATTATTTAGATGGCAGGAGTAATCTGTCATCTGACGCATTGCGATTTCTTTCTTTCGTTCATGAAAGGGCCATTTTTTATCTAAAGTCTTTTTTATTCTCACATTGTACCAGTCAAATATTTTTCACTAATTTATCTCAGATGCAAAGTATCCAATCAAAATAATTTCTAAACATTATTCCTTGATTCTATCCTGCAAACTTTGTCCACAAAATAAAACAAAATGATCATGAAATTACTTTTGAGGGAAAAAAAATTTTTAAATACACGGTAAGACTTTATTTTAATGTTCCATTTGAGTATTAGTAGACTGCCCCAACCTGACAGTCATCTACTGAGAATTAGTTGGCATGTAGATGCAATGTAACTTACATTCAACAAACAGACCATCAAATTATAGTGTATGGGTCAAAATGTATACATTCTAATATTAGAAACTAAGTAAAGATTATGAAGATATTTAGTGAATTTTCAAATGTAAATATATCAAAAATGATCTTTGCACTCAAGAGGATTGCACAGCTCTGAGCATGCAATTGCTTTTAAAGATGCTTTTAATGTGCACACATAGCCCAGCCTTACCCTATTCCTCACAGTGACAACATCACTAGCTCCATTAAGTGTGTTGTGTCTGACATTCCATTTCTGTGACTGTGTGTCTCAGTTCGATATGCAAGTCTGCAGTCAGATGCTATTGCTTAATCTGGACAACACAATGATCTGTTTTTATTTTTAAACCTTCAGATTACATATTTTCAAAAATTTGAAATAGTATTTCAGAAAAATATTATCTTAAACTAGCCTATCCTAATGAAGGCCTTTTCCATCATTGGAAAGCGGCTTTATTAATTGTGTAATAAAACAAAATCTCCCGGGTCACATATCATTGGCATAACTTATAGTTCTATAACCTCTGTATTTTGTTTTTTATGAGAAGGACACATTTCTATGAAGAGATCAAAATTTATCATGAACTGTTTTTACAGGATGTGGTTTTGTTAGAGACAAAGGAAGCAGAGGCACATAAATAGATACATCAACCAGACAATGAACATGCTTTCATCATTGACTCGCTGTTAAATATGAACTAATGTGACCTACTCTAGTAAAACATGAGGATATTTTGACAAGATTTTTTTTATTCATTTGTTTTTTTTTGTGCATACAATGAAAGTAAGACGGACCAATGTTGTTTTGGATGCCCGGTGGCATTCTTTGAAGGGTCAAAAGCAGTATGTGACATCACAAATCTAATTTGAAATATAAATATGAATTAAATCAATATAGTACACTGTCGCAATAATGTGTGTGAAATAAAGTTTATGTCTTGTGTTTGATTGCCGTGACACTGTTGTGATTGCACATGGGCCTTATCATGCACAAAAACCTTTGTTTGGTTGGTTTTGTGGGTTTGTGAATGCAGCTTCTTCCCGTTAAGCTTATCCCCTTATGTATATTTATATAATAAATACATCAGTGTTTATGTCAGCAGTTTAATCTGTTTAGCAGATGATAATCATGTTTATATAAAATTCACTGAAATGACAAACACCATGAGCTAAATAATAAGCCAGCGTTGGGTCAAATATGCATGAGGTTGTGGCATCTGTCCACAGTATGTATTTCCAAAACGATTCAGGCTTGTCCAGATGTGCCTTTGCATACCTCAAACGTCTTTTTTAGCTGTACTTTGTGAAGAGTGCACTGGACTGTGTAATGATGTACAATGACATTTTCAGCAGGTAATCTGTGGTTTGCCTGTTTTTTATTTTTTCTCATTTCTTGGTCTAGCACATCTTTCCTTCACCAGAACTGTTCCTGTGGCCTTCCATTTTCCTACTATATTTCTGACTGTGGAGATAGAGATTTTAAACCTTTGTGATAGCTTTTTGTATCCTTCTCCTAATTCATGTCGGTGAATAATCCTAGTTCTTAGGTCATTAGCAAGTTCTTTTGAGGTTCCCATGTTTCTACTGCATGGTTCACAATAAGGAGAAGCACAACTAGCGATTAGCCATCCTCAATATCCTTTTTCATGATTGGTTGCACTTTTGTTGGGATTGTTAAGATTCACAGAGTCACTCAAATCAATTTTGTGTTGTAATCAATCAGCATTAAGTGACTACAGGTTTTGAAATCCACACAAAAGAGGCACAGCCTGTTTTTCAGTTTCAATTTAATTTCACACATCTCAATACTGCTACACTATGTATTTCTGTCTGAAAAACATGACATTCTCTAGCGTTGTCTAGAAACCAAATAGCATTTCACTGCAATCTCTTATAAAGAAAGAGCACATAACTATGCAGCCACAGAGGGGTGTCCAAACTTTTGCATAAAACCATATGGGAGTAACTGCCATCAGTCTTGATAGACTGTGTTGTCGCCTTGCAATGGCTAATGTCTGGTCTCACCTGGACCAAAAAGCTGCCTGAGAACACATAAAATGGACATTAACCCAATGAGAGGCAACGTTTGGATCACGCCAAACCAATTAGCCGAATTAAAGCTGACTGACGGGTTGATGAAGCCCAACAGTGGACCGTCGTCTTGGTGTGTCCTGGACATTAGAACAGTGTTATTGCTGCTCATTCAATTATAGAAACACCTATCCAGAATAGGCATATGCCACTATAAGATTCTGACGGTATGATAGCCTTAAATAAAAATATCATGGTTTCACAGGATTGTAATTACCGCTTTAAAAAAACGTACTTTTTTCTCCTTTGAACACAATATATTTTATTTTGAAAAAGATATAAAATATTTTGTTACAGTAAATATGTCAGGCTAAATAATTCAAATAAATCATTGACTTCTGCTGTCTTCATTAGTTCAAAAACACAGATTTATTTACAATTTGAAACGGCATACTTAGATATCTTTTCTGCTGGAGATACTGTTGTCCTAAAAAAATGAAAAAAAAATAAAATAAATAAATAAATAAATCTTACGTATACTGTAGGAACGGTATAGCAGAAAATTTGTGCGGTTTTAAAACCTTGACTTTTCCGAACTGTGCCGAATCGTCCCATGCCTAATCCAGACTAATTAACAGTTAGCCCTATTAAATCTTTCACAACCAGCATCACAAACCACACTAGACAGTGAAATGCTATTGCATAGCCACGAAACGCTTTTACATTTTCATCAAATCACAGGAAACATAACTAAATTTAATGAAGATCCAAATTATTATTATTATTTTTACTGTCATAAAATGACTTAACATGAACAATAAATATAGGCTAAATAAGGTAAACGTGTGAGGCTGTTCCTAGAACATTTTAACCCAACCCCTCTACACAAACTTTAAACTACTGAAATCTGATTTCTCTGCCAGAGTTGTACACACGACCTTCCTGCCTGCATGTGGTTATCAATAATGTTGAGCTTTTTTTGTTTTCAAATTTAAGCTTTCTGAGATGTTAAAAAGGAGGATTTACACATGTGCCTGTTTTTGCCTGTGGCTTTTAGAGGGTAAGTTCTGTTTGTGCATTTGTCTTCACTTCTTGTAGTCATACATTAACTAGTAGCCTTTGAACTCTATAACATCTTTTGCAGGTTTTAAGCTGACACACACAGTGAAGAATTTAAACTCATCAGCAGCAGAAAGTATGTTTTGAGATCTGTTTTTATATGATCATTTGCCACACAGCATACAGAACAGACAAAAAAAAGGTTAAATCTTAATGCATTTTGCAATTTGCAGCAAGAGGAAGTTATGTAGCTTTGCTAAACCATGATTTATTGAAATGTATTGTAAGCAAGCATTCGGCAAATGCATTTTTTTACTGAACAACAATTTGCATTTTGAACTAAATGCTTTACCTGCAGTTTAAATTATGCACATTTTTTTTGAGTGTTGGTTTTAACTTTCGTGCCACCATATACAGTATGTCTACGGCTTTCTTGCTCACTTTCTTTTCACAAACACCTCTGTAATTTGTTGTTGCTTACTGTTTTCATTTATTTGTTTTCAGTTGTTTATGCAGATGAACCAGAGACAATTTCTGTGATGGAAGGAGAATCTGTAACACTAAACACTGGTGTTACTGAAATGCAGAGCAATTATCAAATATTGTGGACATTTAGGCTAAAAAATACAGAGGCTCGTATAGCTCAAATCTTAAAACCAATGATTTCTATATATGATAATGATATTAATGAGAGATTTAGGGGCCGACTACAGTTAGATGAGCAGACTGGATCTCTGACCATCAAAAACATCAACAAACTACACTCTGGACATTATAAACTAATGATCATCAATGGAGGGATCAAACACAGACATTTCAACATTGCTGTATATGGTGAGTAAAACAAAAATCAATTGTTTATGGTTATGTGGGCAACTGAAGTAGAAATTATGCATAATGAGACATTTTATTATATTTAGAGATGGGTAGAGTAAATAAAAATTATGTACACTGTAAAAAGCTATTAGTTAATTTACTTTTAAAACCTGATATTTTGTTAAATTATTAAATAAATGAAGTTACAGTGGGTTTTCCCACTTTACAAAAACTCAACTGATTGCTTTAAAAGCAATGGGTTTACTCAACTTTAGGTCAACTAATCACTTTTTACAGTGAAGGTTACAGACCAACTTTGATCATATTTAACTTTTTTAGCATTATTATTTTACTTTATCCTTACTGCAACTCTATTACTGTAACAGTTGGCAACTACTGAGCCCATCAGACACTCTAGAGGATAAATCTGCCAATGAACTGGACTACAACTCCCATCATGCCCTGCAGTCACACACCAGTTTCAGTTTACCTCCCAATTACACACACCACTGATTAGATGGCCTATAAATACACCACTCACACACACATCCTAGTTGAGTCTTGTTACTGTAGTGTGCATTATAAAGCATTTTTCCTTGCCTTGACATTTTTTGACCCTTGCTTATTTATTTGGTTTATGGCTGTTTTGCCGCTTGCCTCGACCCATTCACCTGTTACACACACTGTAACAAAAAATAATTTTACAGAAAATGTCTCAACTTTTTACTGTCATTTTTTGTCATTTCAAATTGTATTCAAAGTTTGGTAAAATGACAAACAATCTCTCTAAACTAACAGTTTGACTTTTTTTATTTTACATCATTTATCATTAAAGACAAATTACTGACTTTTGTTTTTTATACAGGGAAATTTGTGTTATTTATCTACAATATTAATTTAATTAATGTTAATTTTTCTTTTAATTTAAATTATATTAAAAAAATTACAAACAATCTCTGTAAATTAGCAGCTTGACTGTTATTTTATGTATTTTATAATTAATGACAAATTGCAGAAATTTGTCTATTTTATGCAATAATATTGCCGTATTATTTACACTGTTTTTGAAATACATTTAAAATTATGTAAAATTAAAGTAATAAATTGTAATTACTTGTGTACCTCACTATATTAAGGTCTATGATTTTTTTAATTCTTGTAATTTTAAAAGTAACCCTTATTAGTTTTACTTTTAAATGTATTTTTATATTTAAAGTTACACAATATGAGTTTTACAAAAAAAAACCTGTTATTTTACAGGTTTTCCTAGATTATTACGATCAAATACATTCAATAAAGTAGAGTGACTGGTGTGTGTGTTTGATCGTAATAATTTAGCAAAAGCCTGTAAAATAACAGTGTTTCTTTGTAAACATTTTAATAAAAACATCTGTAGCACTTTATTTCGACAAATAGATTTTACAGTAAATTTATGGTTTTTGTTTGGCAACGATTTCTTTGCAGTGCAGACTACTCAATTGGTAGCAGGCCGCACAAGAAATCATGAATTATTTCCGTTTCATTTATTTGAGTCTAAACGATTTTTTATTTAGAAAAATCTTTTATTTTGAAAAATGACCGTATTCTCTCGCTTGCATCTCGGTCTCTTGATCGTCCAATTTCAACCCACAAGCAGCAAAATGAGTAAGAAACAGACATCTTTGGAAAGTTGGGGTAGAAACTTTGTCTTAGCCCCTTTGTCGTCTTGCAACCTACAAACCACTGCCCAAATCTTCCCCAAATGTAAAATTGCCAAAGCATTGACCGGTCTGCGGTGATAAAAGGTTAAGGACCACTGCACTACAGTGTGCACCTGTATTGAACTTTGCCTGCCTGACTACTCTAATAAAAGCTGGATTTGGATCCGACCCTTGTTGTCACATCCCATGATTACAATAACATACAGTGCTAGCCTTAAGGCTAATCATATATTTTAAGGCTAAAATCATATATTTGCTATTAATTTAACAGAATGCATGAGCATAGTAGGGAATAGCAATATGGCAGTGACCACTTTTTAATTACGTCATGAAAATTCCAGTTCTGTAATAAATATTGATCAGCGAGTCCAACAAACCAAACTAATAATCTTTCAGAAGTAACAAGCATAACCTTGTAAAAATGCATTCAAAAATTATCATTAAAACATTTGTGTTCATTAAATATCATAGGAAGGGAGGAACGCTGCTCAATGTAGAATGGTAAAAGTACAGTTATATAAAACAATAAATAAAATAGTTGAGTAGGGATACAAGGCGGATTTAAAAAACTTAATTTCAATAAGGAAAAACTTACTTAAGGAAATATAAAACCCTTAAATGCCCTTAAGCTTCCATTGTTAATGACTTGTTGAACTTGTTTTATAAAATGGATAATACCGTGTCATTAATAATGCCGTTCTAAACTACCTTACAAACATACACCTGTGACCATTGCTTGGAAACCACTGCTTGATCAGAATTGAGCCAAACAAACAATTTTATTTGCTTTGTTTATTTGGTCGTTAACCATTGCTATTTATATGAATAACCATATTACTGTATAAACCATCTGATTCAACGTGGTTTACAGTAAATTTAGAACAAAGGGAATCCGTGTCAAGACTGGCAACACCTACTAGCTGTTCTGAATTCAGTTTATACCAAAGCTTCTAGACGTGCATTGATATCAATTGAGAAACAACTTGTGGCATCTTTATCATTGACTGATGACATTTTTCTTTTATTTTCAGCCCTTCTAACTGTTCCTGTAATAAAAGATTCTCCTCAAAACCCTTCAGTATCAGAAAGATCCTCAAGCCAGAACTGCTCACTGATATGTTCAGTGTTGAATGTGAGTGCTGTGAGTCTCTCCTGGTACAAAGGAAACAGTTTATTATCCAACATCAGTGTGTCTGATCTCAGTACCAGTCTCTCTCTACCTCTGGAGATTGAGTGTCTGGATGATTCCTATAGCTGTGTCGTGTCTTACTCATTCACAAACCAGACTACACACCTCAACATTGCTCAGCTCTGCGGGACATGTCCAGGTCTGTGAACAATTAACAGTAATCTGCTGTCACTTTATCTTGTTTGAAGTTTGTTGTGATTCATTGTTTTTATGTTTAATGCATTTCAGCAACCAGGCAACATTTTATTCTGAAAGCTCTAATAATTACTGGTGTAGTCCTGTTGTTGCTGCTGCTTGTGGTCACAGCTGGAGTTGTGAAGTTCCGGCAGCGGAGGAACAACAAACCAGCAAGTCAGTTATCTTTTTTACACCAGAAAGCTATCAAAAACAATTCAATAATTTATTTTTTTTATTGTGATTTTCTGAATTGATTAAACAGTTGAAACTACAGAAGAGGAGGTCATTTATACTGATGCAACATTTACTACACACAGAGCTCCACATACTGTAAGATATCACTTTTTATTTTTTTGTTTTTAAATCTCTTAGTTGGCAGAAAACTTGCTAAGCTGGTATTGTTTGCACGTCTGTTTGGGGCTTTTATGCTGGATGGTGCAGAATTGAACCCTCATTTCACAACGAGACTTTCAGTGTGCTGATGCTTGCTTGTTTTGTGTTTTTGAGTAATTAAATTCCTTCCTAAAACCAAAATAAAAGGTGGATTATCTGTGCATCAGCATGCTTCAGTGAGGTTCAGTGATGCTGTGGGTTCTGGTCATGCACTAACATGCTTATGAAGTTGTGGTGTAGACTAGGTTTTGGATTCTATTGATACACTTTTAAAAAATCTGTAATTTTATGTTTTTTTCGGCAGTGCAGCCTTTAAATTACAAAAAAATTACAGTAGAATAACAGCCATTAAATTACAGAAATTTATCATAGAATAGCGGCCATTAAATTACAGAAATTTACTGTAGTATAATGGACATTAAATTACAGAAATTTACTGTAGTATAATGGACATTAAATTACAGAAATTTACTGTAGTATAATGGACATTAAATTACAGAAATTTACTGTAGAATAACGACCGTTAAATTACAGAAATGTACTGTTGAATAACGGATGTTGCCGGCAGCTAGCTCTCTGTAACCCTCACATGGTCACCCACTGAAGCTAAGCAGGGCTGTGCCCGGTCAATACCTGGATGGGAGACCACATGGGAGAGCTAGGTTGCTGCCAGAAGTGGTGTTAGTGGGCGCCCAACCTGCAGTCTGTGTGGGTCCTAATGCCCCAGTATAGTGACGGGGACTCTATACTGCTCAGTGAGCGCTGTCTTTCGGATGAGACGTTAAAGCGAGGTCCTGACTCTCTGTGGTCATTAAAAATCCCAGGATGTCCTTCGAAAAAGAGTGGGGGTTTAACCCCGCCATCCTGGCCAAATCTGTCCACTAGCCTCTGTCCATCATGGCCTCCTAACCCTCCCCATATCATAATTGGCTTCATCACTCTGTCTCCTTTTCATCAATCAGCTGGTGTGTGGTGTGTGGTCTGGCACAAAATAGCTGCCGTCGCGTCATCCAGGTGGATAATGCACACTAGTGGTGAATAAGGAGTTTCCCCCCAATATGTAAGGAGCTTTGAGTGCCCAGAAAAGCGCTATATAAATGTAAGGAATTATATTAAATTACAGAAATTTACCGTAGAATAACATCCAGTAAATTACAGAATTTTACCATAGAATAATGGACGTTAAATTACAGAAATGTCTTTAAATGCAAATTTCTGGTAATTTTTTGCAATTTAACAGGTGTTACTTTACTTTTTTTTCCCAGCACCCCAGCTGCCATGGAAACAGCGTCTATTTATCAGTATGGAGCGCGTTTGACAGTCACACACTGCTACAGCCCAATCCTAACTCTATTTTTGTACCCGTACCCCTTGTAAAGGGGAAGGGCTTCAACATTTACCCCTAAGTATAGGGGCACCATTACAACACCCGCACACGTCATCATATGTCACCACAATCTCTTGTTTCATATGAGATTTGACGATCGCGATTGCTGTAGTTATTCCGGTTATTTTTTGGTTTTTATCTTCAGGAAATCACTGAAGGCAACAATATTATGTTATCATAAAGATCTAATGTGGCAATAAGATTGCAACTGTACTGCACATTTACACCGTGGCTATATTCATCTATGTAAACACACAAAAACAACATTGACATTATAGCAGACACTGTAAAAAGGTAATTCCCAGACACTAGACTTTTCTGACAGGGTATTCGACTGTCATCGAGTGTCAGAATGTTGTGGGACTACTATAATGGAGTTATTTTAATGGATTATAGATAGCGAAATTTAGCGTTTTTTATTTTAGAGGTTTATTTAAAAAGCATGACGGTAAAACACGAACGCGGTTATGAATGTAAAAAACATGTGTTGTAAAAATTCATAATAATGACAAAAAATACAAATTTGTGGATCTCCTGACTTCCGGGTGCAGCGATTCTGCCGTTGTGGCTGGGGTATTCTGGGAAAATTTCTTACCCCCTGGTTTTGAGTGTGGTAAAATCTCAATTTCAAGGGGT
Organism: Danio tinwini; assembly: GCA_903798205.1. NCBI lineage: Eukaryota > Metazoa > Chordata > Actinopteri > Cypriniformes > Danionidae > Danio > Danio tinwini. The sequence goes on from CAIGQZ010032594.1 coordinate 8,950,343, forward strand.
ATCTAGCCCTTCTCCTTAGCCCTACTCCTTAAAGCTAAAGAGAATTGGGACACCCCTACCTCTTCATGTGAACATGCAAAACGAGGGGTAGGAGGAAGGGCTAAGGGGTAGAATTGGGATTGCGCCTACATGAACTGACTGTTTTGAGGATTGCATAGGATGGGCTATGGCATCTGTAATGGAAAAGAAGGGAATCCCGCCATTTTTTTTATTTATTTCAAAGTGTTTTCATGCCTAAATAAAATGAAAGCGCAGAACAGATTTGCGAATAAGATCAAGGGGCGTCCCTTGGTGGTTTGGCGGTATGGGTTGTGTATAAGGAGGATTGGCTCTTTGATGTTTATTGCCGCCCTTCATAGAAAGATAGAAAATATGGGAGAAATACAGTAAAATATTTTGCAGGATGATAGCAAGATAAAACTGTAAAATACAGGAAAATCCCAGGGAAAACAGGAGGGTTGACATATGAGTTGATGTTACTTTCTGAATTTGCTTTTTCATGTTTCTCTGTTAAATGTGTACATTGTCAACATAATCATTGGTTTTATATCTTTTCTTATTGCGTGTCTCTTTTGTTTCAGGAAACTAAAGGACTGGATCAGACCGAGTATTCAGAAGTGTTCCTGAGACAATGAGCAAGTCTGGTCATGTAGAGAACGCTCTTTTGTTTTCAGGAAGCAGCAGCATGTTGGAACAGATGATGGTATATATTGCAAAGCAAAAGTGCAGCGACTGTTAGTATGGTTTCAGTATTCATGCTATACTGTATACCCCCTTAAAGTCCACATTAACCAGAAGCTGCGACCGTTTTTTTTTTTCATATTGTGAATCAGTTCCTAGAGAAACGAAACATTAAATGAGACTGTGGACGTGGCTTGTTTATTTCTACTGAGAGCTGAATGGATGTAGTAAAGCATTCCATTCAGAAAGATCAGTAAAAGAGTTTCAGATGAGTTATTACAACCTAACACACACCTCCTCCTCACTCTTTCTATTTGTTGTCAAAACTGACAGTTTGAGGTGTGTAGTCAAGTACGTTAACAATGCACAATTCCTCAAAATCATGCAATCTGAGAATTTACCTGAAAACAACACAGGAAGTGCACTATTAGATTCAGATTTTAGATTAGAAGGGCAAACTTTTTTCTTTCTTAAATGACATGCACAGATAAATTCTTCACCACAAACCTGGCAAAGTGAGCTAGCAGAATCATATGGTTGGTTTTGATTTCATTTTTTTTTCGATTATTGGCATTGATGTTTCCTTAAAGAACTTTTTAAAATGATAGAACCTTTTAATTCTGCAGTAAGTTAAAATAAAAAGATGCAAGGAAGAACGAGCCAGGCGCTAATTCAGAGCCACTGCTATTGTCGGTTACGAGCTGGTTTGTCTACTGAACCTTGTAAGACCTGCTTTGCTTTTTCACCAGCTAGAAAGCCACTGTATAGTCCAGTCTGACATTAGTGCATACGTCTCATCTTTCCCAGCAGCACAAAGCAGAAGCACCAATACAAACACGCCATCAGCAATCCATTGCTATAAATGTGTACAACTTTGTAAACCAATATCAGTATCCAAACACTGCGAAATCAATGTGTTCATGCAGGGCCATAGTGTGTATACATAGAGAATAATGTCTTCGCTACAACACACCGTGTGATTTATTTCAAATATGGAGATGAAAACAATTTCTGTTTGTCTTGTTGGTAACAGTAGGAAAGCCCCCCCACCCCTAATGCAAGCACTTCTTACTTCTAGACCAGAAATGTTTTGATACCACCATTTTTGCTGTTTCAGAGCCGGTGCTCTAGGTGTCGAAAGACATAGAACTGTTTTGGAACTAGGCTCCAATCAGCACTCAAATTGCCTTGGTGGAAAAAGAGTCATTATTTTGGAACCTTTTATACATTTTAACAAAAAAAAAAGTTTAATTTCCCTTTGTTTTCATTTACAGGAATGAAAAATAATCTTTATTTCTAAGAAATAACTCTTTGTTTAGAACTTCTTTGTGGGAGACAAAATGGTTCTTTTAGGCAGCAATGGATTTTTTTTATTCTTTATTAAGAAAGAGAAACCAGAGGTGTCACACTGTTCAAAGGGCTTTCAGCAGGCTCCACATTTGCAAAGCATTAAGAAAAAGTATTAAGATTTGTTCAGGTTTTTTGAACAAGGTCTTTTCTGCTTACAAAGGCTGCATTTATTGAATAAAAAAAACATAAAAACAGTAATATTGTGAAGTATTTTAGTTTAAACTCCAATGATGCAAATCAGAGTTTTCGTTACAGATGTGAGGATCAATAAAGAATCAATAAATATTTATGATTATTACCATTGTTGAAAATGTCGTTTTCTTCTTTAAGGAACATTATTTATTACAATTATATCATAACATACATGTGTAGTTGATATGTTAGCAGCTTCCTCTGCTGACTGTTTATGACATTTACTAAAGTAAGAGAAAATGCACTCATTTGGTTAGCATGGTCAAAAAAAACTGTAACTGGTGATGAACAATGTACGTTGTGTATTCATCAGATCTGTGTATTCTGAAAGTGTTAACATCAAGCTAATTAAGATCTCCGCAAAACTTTATTTCCACATTAAGATTTGCTTTGATTTGTTCAATTTTACTCTAAAAGATAGCTGTGCACTTATTTGTTTGTGCTATATTCCAGACCTTTAATGCAGTGTTTTGTGTAAAATAAACTTTTTGAAATATTTCCTTCTCTCTGCACTGACTATTGCTTTTCTCTCGTTGTTGTTGGGATTATAGCATGTTTTATGAGTGCCAGGACATTATTTTTGATTATGTGATTATATTGTCATTGCGTGGTTAAAGATTGGTTGTAATTTTTTAAATAAAATTGTATTAGTAAAATAAATATCTGGCCGACTGGCAGCACTAATGTGGAAAACCTGCATAATTTTGGGACATTTACATGCAAATCTACAAAATTAGAAAAAGCACATTTTTTTCTCTGTGTGTGTGTGTGTGTGTGTGTGTGTGTGTGTGTGTGTGGATGGTTTATGAGGACACACATATGGGTATGACCTAGGTATTACAATGTTGAAGTGGTTTATGAGGACAGATATTTAAAACTGTTTAAAATCATACTTAGCAGGGTTAATTTCACATTTAATATTTGCCACAGTTTTTTTTTGTGAGGGTCAGGTTTAGGGGTAGGGTAAGGCCATGTAATAAGCGATTTTTAAAACAGTATAAAATACATTACGCCTATAGAGAGTCCTTATAAATAACAAAAGCCAACTTGTGTGTCTGTGTGTGTGTCTGTGTGTGTGTGTGTGTGTGTGTGT
>CAIGQZ010032594.1:8955078-9014525 GCA_903798205.1 Danio tinwini
GTAATTTAACGGCCATTATTCTACTGTAAATTTCTGTAATTTAATGGTCGTTATTCTACTGTAAATTTCTGTAATTCAACGGCCATTATTCTACTGTAAATTTCTGTAATTCAACGGCCGATATTCTATGGTAAATTTCTGTAATTTAACAGCCGTTATTCTACAGGGAATTTCTGTGATTTAACAGCCGTTATTTTACGGTAAATTTATGTAATAAACTGCCGTTATTCTACAGTAAATTTCTGTCATTTAATGGCTGTTATTTTATGGGTTTTTTCAGCTGCTGGAATAAACTCGTCAAATTATGGATTTTTTTTACAGTGTATGAAAGGTGGCCAAATTGGATAGAATTTGTTTTCTTTCTTTTTAGGAATCACATTTTCTCTAGCTCCAAATGCTTCATTACATCCCTTGTTAGACGTATAGAAACGAGCAGCTTTCTGTTTCCAGTTTAATAATATTAACCTTTGTGTTAGTAGACTGACAAATGGAACTATAATTTCAAAATCAGTAATGTCAATGTTGCTGATATTTTTAACCAATATTTTGTGGTAGAAGTTTTATAATGCTTGAATTTTTGTTGGAAATGTCAGTAGTATTATTGTAAACCCATTTTGCTTATTAACATACACAGTAAAAAGCAATTAGTTGGCTTTACTTAAAGAGAGTAAATTCATTGCCTTATAATTTTAAGTAAACAAACTATGTGCATAATTACAGAAGTTAAGTCAATGGGTTTACTGACTTTTAAGTAAAATCTTGTTTAAGGCAACAAGTTTACTCACGTCATGTAACTAATAGCTTATTACAGTGTAGTACCACTTTACAATAATATTGTAGTTAATATTAATGCATTTGTTACAGTATTTGTTCATGTGAGTTAACATTAGTTAATGAAAATACAGTTGTTCATTGTTAGTTCATGGTGCATTAATGTAACAAGCATGAATTTAAATGTTAATAATGCATTAGCAAATGCTGAACTATGATTAATAAATGCTGTACACGTTAGTAAATACATTAACTACCATTACTTAATGCAGTGTTTCTCAACCTTGTTCCTGAAGGACCACCAGCTCTGCACATTTTCTATGTCTCTTTATCCAAACACCTGATTCAGATCATCAGCTTATTAGCAGAGACTGAAAGACCTGCAATGGGGGTAACAGACAAAGGACACATTCAAAACATGCAGTGTTGATGGTCCTCCAGGAACGGGGTTGAGAAACACTGACCTAATGAACACTAATTGTAAAATGTGACCATTAACATAACGTACTGTACATTCCACCAGATGACAGAAAAAGTAATTATACACTCAAAATCTCTTTGTTTTTCTCTCTGTAGATGTAAAACAGCAAATCATGTCAGAATACACTCAAGTCATCTTCTGTCTTCAGAAGGCAGATCTGCCACAGGTCAGTAAACACTTGATTTAATCATGGGCGACTTCTTGTATACCTGGACGTCATTTTGTAATTGTGTGTGTTTTTCCTTTATAGATAGCCTTGCTGGATGTGGACAGATCAGGGACAGCTGTCAACTATCAGCTAACAAAACAGTGAAACTCAATTTATACTGTACTGGAGCACCGCTTTTGTTTTTTATAATCCAATATTAATTCACTGTAAATATTTGGAAAGAAAAATATCAAAATTAATATTATTTGATGTAAAACTACATTTAACTACCCAAATATTTAAAATGTTTTTAATTTTTTTTTTTTTCATATTTTGATCAAATATAGCAGAATACGGTTCCACCATTGTCAAATGGGTTTCTCAGAGCTGAAATCTCATATTAAGGCTCCATTGAGTCAGCTTCAATGTTCTTAATGACTTTGAGTATTGCAGACGTGGTTTGCGAAATAGAATAAGAATAAAGCCTCCCCCCTCACATTTTATTGTGGTTTATTATGTTTGCTGCCCTTGACCAGATGGCGATGTTTGATTTGTGTACATGTGCTTTCATTTAGTATAAAGCACCTCCAGGTGTGCACATATCACTTTTCTTGTGGGGAAAGAGGACAAGAATGAAGAAAGACAGAGCTCAGATAGCGCACAAACATATGCTGTATCCAAAGATCTGATAAATATCCATTATTACAGGGCTTTCTGACTTGACTATACATGACTTGGTTCACATCCATTATTTATAAATTGATTTATTCCTTTGACTGTTTGGCACCATCTGGTGACATAATAATTTATGTTTTGTCAGTTTATTGGAAAATTCTTACATATTTGTATAAGTTCTGACGTAGGAAAATGTAAATATTTTAAAAGGAGATGTGGCACCCAACTCCACCCCTAAACCCAACCATCATTTGGCATGAGCAAATTGTTCTAAATTACATTGTACATTTTCATATGAATTAGCCACTAAACCAAAAATTTACAGATTATCGTGAGATAGCGTTCGAATAATACATATGTTACTGTATGCTCCATTCAGGATTTTTTTTGTTTGTTTGTTTCTGTCAGTTTTACATTTAATTGATTATTATTTATTATTTTATTTATTTATTAATTAAAATTAATAAACAATTACAGCTCAGAACAATGGGTCTCATACACTAGTAACTCTGTATGTATTTTGTATTAACAAGCATATTTGAACTTATGAAAACGTTCGGCTTAATTCACGAAACATGGGTACACACGAGATTGTCTTTAAACTTTCTTCTATTTGGAGTCTTCTAAATGAGCAACTGCATGCCTGAGGTTAGATATTTGCATAATACACAGCCAAACCTGCTTTATATATGGGGGAAAAAACAGCCCTCGTCCTGAAAAAAAATAATAATAATAATAAAGGCACCAAAAAAAACAAAGAAAAAATTTCAACTGCAGACAAAGTGCCTGATGTCATGTGCTCTAGCACCAAGACTGCCAATATATTGGTTGCTTAGCAACAAAAAAAACACAGTGCACTGCTCTTTTTCTAAAGTCCACAAAAAGGAAGTGCAGTAAACCACACATTTTCAGAACTGGAAGTGTTTTCGGCACATTCAGTGTGATTTTATTACATTTTTTTTATTGGACCTCATCAGATAAGCCTGTTGAGCTATTCTGTGATTGCAGCCACCTTGATGCATTTTATCCTTTACTGCAGGGGTGTGACCTGCATAGTTTAGCTCCAAGTTCCTCCAACATACCTGCCTGGAAGTTTCAAGTATAAAGAGCTTGATTAGCTGGTTCAGGTGTGTTTAATTGGGGTTGGAACTAAAATAAGAAGGACACCGGCCCTCCAGGAACAAGTTTGGACATCCCTGCTTTACTGAAAGGTCTGTTTCATAAACATTTGAAATTACAAACACCCTAAAACATAATATAAACATCTATTTAACTCTGACATGTGGCGTCTAATAGATGTGTGCATTTAAATCTGGAAGATGTATTTTTTTTACATATCTGCAAAACATCAAATAGATGTCTGTTTGATTTACATGTCCTATTTGGGCTTGTGATGAGCCATTTATTACAGTCTATTCATTTAACAAAAATGATACAAAGCTTGGCTATAAGCTACAGGGTTTCATGTTGCATAAATTTACCTAGAAATAGAATCAAGTACAAAGCAAAAGGTGGGTCTGAAAATTATTTTTTGGCAAGAAAAAAAAAACCTTACGGTGCACGGTGTTACTTGGCTTCTGTATAAATGTTTGGCACCAAAATGAACTTGAAAGCTCATTGGTTTGCTAGGTCCCCGTGTCATTTTCACTGAACGCACTGGTGTAAGTTTACTTTAATGCTTTTTTGTTAGGGGTGGGTGGAGACGTTACATTGACAATAATTGGTTGTCTGTTCAAATTATTCTGAAAAATATACACAATATTTTGTTTAATGGTACATAAGATGTGATTATATGAGTTAAGTGTTGCTTTATATAATTTCTCTTGTCACATGAACGTGTTTGTCTGTCTGACAGTGTGGCCAGGATGTGGTTTATTGTTAGTGAGAGTGGGTGAAGAAATGTACAAACTAAAACAGAGATTTAGGCATGCTGTTCTGAGCTTATGTGGGGGCTATCTGTTAAGTTTCACTGAGTAAACGCATAAATATGCTCTGGTTTTCATTTCAGTCACACTAAAAATATGGAAACAGGAAAAATGTTTCAGTGAACCTTCAAATGTTAGAAAACTAAAATCTAAAACAATTAACAGCTATTGTGTTATTGTCAGTGGAACTTAATTAAAGCAAGAAACAGAAAGACAGAGATGGCGTGATATATTCGATGTTAAAATAGAAATAAGTTGTGTTTGCAAGTTGTGGTATATCCGGGCAGTGTGGACATATCACAAGACCTGACACAACAAAACTGGTAAAAATGGAAAAAAAAATCTATAAAAATGCAAAGCTTAGCAGTTTTTGCACCAACTTAGCAGCACATCACCGAGTAATTTACAAAAATGACTGCCATGGTTGAGATGAGAAAAAACTAATTATTAGGGGTGCAATGGTACAAATTGCACATGATTTGGATAATATCGCGGTTTAAGGTCAAGGTTTTGGTAAAGTATTGATATGTCACTCTCTCAAGGGCATATATTTGCTTTTGATATTGACAGGGACCTAGTTTATTTAGAATGTTGATTATTTTAGCTTCATCAAAAATGATTTATTTTGTATTATTATACGACTGTCTGGAATACTCACGTCTGATTGGTCAGTCATGACATTCCAAGATTATTCCCAGGTAACAACCTCTAAATAATGCAGGCACATTCATACTTCGAATATCTTCAAATCCATATACTTTCATCCATATTCATATCTGCTTGTCTGTCACGCTACGTTTTTGACTGTTTTGGATTGTTTGGCACAGTCTTCTGAATGAATAATAAATAGGTAGGTATGCTTTAATCAAATGGTTTCTTTCTGTCAACTTAGGGTTTTTAACTGTTTGGCGCCATCTTGTGACTGAATAATCATAGATATATACACTAGATATCACATACGGATTCTGAGCATGTGTCAATAGCGCCACCACATTTGTACAGTGCTCCCAGGACAAATGTCATGTAGAAAAGTGGTGTAAAATTATAATTTTCATAATTAAAAAAAATATTTGCATACTCACCACCGTGAAAACTCCTAATCATAGATTTATGTATACATGTGATATATAATAATGGCTCTGGGTGGCCAGTCCTCCACTGCACCTTGGTCCCACATTTGTTTCAAAAGAGCGCTAACCTGTACTAAAATGGCGGCTCTATTGACGCATTCCTTTCAATAGACAACAATAGCGTAGGTGACATCTAATGTAAATATCTTTGCTGAATAATGCGCAAGCAACTTAACATCTTTTTGTTTCTGTCAGCTTTGTGGTTTTGACTGTTTGGCGCTATCTTGTGAATGAATAATGCCTAAGTAAGAGCAACATATCAGCTGTTTGTTTCTGTCAGCTTTTGCATTTAATTAAACAATTAATAAACTACTATAGCTCCGAACAATGTCTTGCATCTAATTTTATGTTTTATGGCAGGTAGCTGTGTAATAAGCAGGAAAAAGTACATCCAGGATGGTTCTTTTTGCAGAAAAGGATCCTATTCAACAGTGTTTAGCTTTGCTGAGATGCCAATAAGCCTGTCAGGTTTCATTTTGTGATGATAACCTTTTGGATCTTCGTTATCCCTTATTTAAAGCTCAACAGGAGTCAAGAGAATTAGAGGTCATACCAAACAACTCAATATTATATTGTACTGATACTTACTAATTACATATTTTTCATTCGTTTATAGATATTATACACTTTCAAAAATAAAGGTACAGGAGCTGTGACTGGGGCAGTACCTTTTGAAAAGCTACATATTTGTACCTGAGGGGTCCATAATGGTACCTCAAAGGTAATTTTTAGGTACATTTGGGCACTAATATACACCTTTGAGGTACCACTGTGGACTCTTTGGGTACAAACATGTATCTTTTAAAAAGGTACCACCCCAGTGACAGCTCCTGTACCTTTATTTCTGATAGTGTAGCGTATAATACTCACTAATGTTCTCAGACATGTGATCCAGCAATGATGCTGTGAGAACATGAAAGTCTTTACACCATTTACCTATTATAATTACACACCATGACTTTTAATGACCTGTGCACTATATTATTTAATAAGTTGATTTACTAACTAGCTTGGCTTAAGTTTAATTTTCTTGGTATTATTACATTTTGTTAACCAAAATTTTCCATGCAGCCCTTCTACAGATGCAGCAATTACTTTTCTCATTTTTCTCAAAAATTTTTGTTACAAGATAGCAAACATCTAGTTTCCCACACAAAGGTGGACAAACAGGTGATTTCCATTACATAAGGCCAGACATAGTTTTTTTTTTTTTTACATGTACAAGGCCTCTGAGTGGAGCAAACTTGAGGGTCTTTATGCACCGTGACCCAGTAACAGTTATTTAAAGTCAGAGGGAGGTGTGCTGTGGTCTGCTTTATGAACCGAGTGGTTTTATGTTTTTGGTAAATGCACAGCAGCTACATGAGAACTTGTTACGTTTATGTGTGCTTTTGACCTGCTTTTGCTGTCTATGCAAGTTTTCACTATTGTAGTTTTATTTATTTATTTATTTATTTTCTTTAGCATTTGGTTAATTGTGGTGGCTTTATGTCGAATTCAGAATGAATGTCTGATAAATTATTAACTGTAAACACTACAAATACACAGTAGTGTTGATCACCTAGCCAATATGAGATGTTTTGATCGGTTGCACTAATGTCCTCATGATTCATGTAAAATTAATGCATCACTTTAAAGCTTTCTTACACATACATCCTAGATCTCCTCGCCCTTTGTTTCACAATAACAAACTCATATTGTTTGACATTGTGCTTTGTTTTTTGCTAAATATCGTGAAGCACACAGTTATTTAGTGTTTCCAAACAGGGAAGACATGTTAACGCTGAAAAGTTTTGCATTTTCTCCATTCGTTAAATCTTAATGATGCAGATAATGTTCTAAAATAAAAATAACAAATTTATCAACCCACTTATGTATATAATGATTTGCAATATTTTCTATATTTGTGTGTGGCGGATAAAAAAAAAAGACTTCTGAAACCAATAAATGAATAATGTGCTAAACCACATCACTGTTAAGTCAGATTTAACATGATAATGTATTTGTACACTTTGCTCAACAGGAAATGGTTGCCAATCAGAACCCAACGTGTTAAAAATCTCAAGAAAAGTGTGAACACAAAGTTGGCAATGATTACCTCATTGAGATAAGTAAATGTCATTATATTTTCAGTAGTCTCGTTGGTTTCATGCAAATATAAGACATGTTGGCAATATTTGATCTCATGGTTTGTTTGTTTGTTTGTTTTTTTTATCTGGGAGTGATGCAATTGTGATGAAGTCCATATAGGTAGTTTTGCAAAAATTAGCTTTGTATAGGGTATTATTTTGTATTATTTGTATTATTATTTGTATAGGGTAGTATTTTGTTAGCTGTAAAGTAAACAATGGTGTGCCTGTTGTGGCTTAAAGGGCACCTATGGTGAAAAATCTCCTTTTCAAGCTGTTTGGACATATGTGTATGTATGGTGTATAGACCGTCATATTGGGGTGATATAAACACACCCAGTCCTTTTTTTTTCAATTTAACAACATAAAAACAGTGGACCAATTGGATCGGTTTTGAGACACCGCAACTTGACGTAGGAGTCCGGTCCCCCTGCCCACCAAATTGATTGACAGCTGCTTATTAACATGTCTCTGTAGTAACTGTATAATCATATCAACCAGACACAGGACCAGGACGTGCACACACTATGTAACCGTAAATAAAAGTGTTCAGTTTGCTAGGATCATCAATCAAATGTGATCAAGAGTGAGTTTTACAAGTTTAAAATGTTTTAAAACATTGCATGTGTGTAATAAATTACAGCGATTTACTTCAGATTTACTTCATCAACACAGCTGCGTGTCAGAACAATTATAAAAGATGCTTCAATCCCGGTTTGTGGACGTTAAATCAGGTTTATTTTGTACATTAACGTAACAGATATCCATACAGCAGTGGAGATTAACCTGTATCCTGTCACATTTTCGTGCAAAAAAAAAAGTGCAAAGCTAAACGCGTGCTGTGTGTGTGTGTTTGTGTGTATTTGTGTGTGTGCGTGAACTTTGTAACGACATTGTCTGTGACTTATCCTTGCAACTCCACAACATGCATCAAATACTCATTGGTAAGATTCTTACTGTAGTTTTTCCTCACAAATGTTACGTGAGATCTTATTCCTTCGTGTTTGTCTGTTGTCTGACGCAGCCGAGGGAGCCGCTGCCAGGCATGTGGAAACGGTGGGCATTAAGGACTAGCCTTAAAGGCGCAGTACACAAAAACCGCTAGCTGATGCTAAATGCTACAAAGTAGAAACTTGTGACAGGTATAATAAAAAATCTGATGGGTGTTTTGAGATGAAACTTAACAGACACATTCTGGAGACACAAAAGACTTATATTAAATCTGGAAAAAGTGGTAACCTAGGTGCCCTTTAAAGGAAGAGTTCGGCCAAAACTGAAAATTATCATCATTAACCAAATTCATCATTAAATACTTTACTTGTTCCAAATCAAATGTAATCTATTTAACACAAAAGAAGAATTTTTTTAAAGAATTAAGCTGAAACCCTGTAACCACTGGCTTCTATATGCTTTCCTTGTATGGATGTCTGTTTTGAACCACTTGATGGTTAGTAAATGGTGAGTAAATTTTCATTTTTGGGTGAACTATCCCTTTTTAAATAACAGTTTATTTGTTTATTTCTATAGCGCTTTTCACAATGTAGTTTGTCAAAGCAGCTTAACATAGTTTTATTAAAGTCCAGATTTCAGAGTTGAAGTTCAGTTCAGTTTAGTTTAGTAAAGAAAATAAATCGATTCCCAGTCAAAACAAGAACTGAAACTGATCAAATGTGTTCCTTCCGTGGCGTGCAGACACTAGGGGTATTGGGCGGTTGGGGGCGGACAGTGATGCGATGTTGGAGAGCGAAACGGGGGAGCGCCCTCAAAGTTGGAGAGCGCTAGGCGGGAGCGCTAGTATTTTACTGAGGGGTCACTTTCAGTCGAGGAGAAAAAGAAGGCAGATGATAAAGCAACTAAAACCGCCGAAATGTGGAAGTAGATGTGGATAAAACTTTCTCCAACAATATATATTTTATGAAAAGGCATGTGCGTCGTTTCCTGGTCCCGCTTTTCTGTGAACACAAAACAAGCGAGCTATAGCCTAGGTCTTTGCAGTAGAGGAACAAGCTCTTCGCAGCGTTATGTGGACCCTATAGATTGGAAGTCTTAAAAGATTTTTAAGGGATATGCAAATAGACGCTGCATACATCTGCTTGTGCTTTCTGATCACACACAGTAAGTCTTATTTATTTATTTATTTTTAATTAAAATGCAAATTAAAGTCAGCTTTATTGTCACTTCAACCACATGTACAGGGCAGAGAATCGAAATTGCTTTGCTCTCAGACCCTAAGTGCATAGATAATATTAATACAAAAAGTAGAATCTTAAAAAGAAATAACAATAAATAAATTTTTAAATTATGTGTAATTGTAAGTAAAAATAAAAATTTGTAAACAAATTTGGGGAGTGGGATAGTATGCATTATAGTATCCACGTTTAATAAAACAGATTACCACCCTTTCTCATTTTTTATAGTTCCCTTGCTTTCTTGGTTCCGTTTCAGGTATTTTTGGACATGCAGATGAAATTAAGTCAGTGTTAGTGACTGAGGGAGATTCTGTTCCACTACACACTGATGTTACGGAAGTGCAGGAAGGTGATCAGATATTGTGGACATTTGGACCTCAAAACACTCGAATAGCTGAAATCATAAAAAGGGACCAAATAGGTTTTAACATGAATTTTGTCTTTAATGATGAAAAATTCAAAGACAAACTACAAATGGACAAACACACTGGATCTCTGACCATCAGAAACATCAGAACTGAACATGCTGGACTTTATGAACTGACTGTGATCTGGGGGAAAACCTCACTGAAGAGATTTGATGTCACTGTCTATCGTGAGTAAATCAATTGTCACAAATTCCATAATTGCTAATTAGTTTTAATCTGTGAAATAATTCTACTCTTTACTTACAGTGCTGCATAACAGACTAATTATTGAATTTGCTACATAATACATCTTTATTTCAGCCTTTATTTTTTTACTACACTTTACTAAACTAGACTTTTTTCCAGAAAGAAAACCTCTGCACTGTGTTTTTATAAATTATTAATACCTTCTTTATTCTATATTTTTTCAGCTCTACCTGTTCCCTTCATCAACAATAACGCTTCAAACTGTTCTTCAAAATCATCAAGATCGCAATTTTCCAGGTGTTCAGTGGTGTGTTCAGTGGTGAATGTGAGAGCTGGGAGTCTCTCCTGGTACAAAGGAAACAGTGTATTGTCCAGCATCAGTGTGTCTGATCTCAGCATCAGTCTCTCTCTACCTCTGGAGGTGGAATATCAGGATAAAAACACCTACAGCTGTGTGATCAACAACACCATCACAAACCACACCACACATCTGCACATTGAACAACTCTGTCACACATGTGCAGGTACATTGGCTGTAATTAATCTCCTGACATGTACAGTACTGATATATAAAAAATAATGCAGGTTGGTCTTTATAAGTCTTTTTGTTTGTCTGTTAGAGTTTACAATGACCCCCTGGTGTTAAATACTCTGAGCAAAGGCAAGTCAGCATCTTGCTAAGCGAAAAAAAAATGTTTTAAGTTTCACAGATTTTAAATTAAAACTGTAATAGATTAACTTCTCTCCCATCATCTATTTTGTTTATCTGCTGAACTCAGTTTTGCAAGACATATTCTAAATATTGTTTTCTTGACGTTACAGAACTGGAAAGAAATCGCTATTTTATATTAACGATTTTTTTCATGGTGCTGTCCGTAACTTCAGTTTTGGGATTGAGGATCTGGTGCTACAGGAAGCGCAAACAAGGACAAAGGGGCAAGTGTTTTTTTTCTCCAAAATATTTAATTGAACTTGGAAAAAATAAGATATAAACTTCAGATTTAAATATGTTTTGGTAAATCCTTATTATTTTAAAACAGCTGAAAGTGAGGTTGAAATTCAGTATACCACAGCTACATTCTGTGCAGATAATTTACACCATACGGTAAGATCCTGTTCTGCTGTGTGCAATGTTTCTTGCCGACCGTCTGTACAAATATCAGTGCCAGTGCACTGACAAACCATTATTTGTGCAAAAAAAAAAAAGAACTTTGCCAGTTTGTGCTTGCTTTGACATGGCTTATTCTTTCTAATTTACAATCACGCAATTTACAGACACTTTTATACAAAGCGACTTACATTGCATTGACAAAACATAATTCATCAGTCACCACGCTTGAATTAATCAACAGAAAAGCCTTACAAGCATCTCTGGCTGTTTAAGCTACGTCTATTATTATATATGACAATGCGTTTGTTAAACACACAGGTTTGGGGAGTTTTACAAACATAACTAGATTTACTTGAATAGATAGGAATTGATCCGTTGTAACGGACAGGAACTGGTAGTTGTAAACACACCTGCCTAAACGGTTTAACTGCCAAACCCAAACTGTCAATTGCAAATAATTCAACCTGCACCTATCCAGGACATTGCATGGATCCAGTTTAATTTTCCACTGTGGAGCTGATGACAGAAGCTTTTTGAAACTGCATCAGTCATTGCCTTGGTAACATAAGAGTAATGCTGACAACAATATTTAGACATTTTTTTTTAATTTAATATTTACTTCACTAAAACCCCCTTGACCCAAAAAATTTAAATGAACAGGTGATGACTGATATACAAACAAATTCTCAGGATAGGCATGTCAACAGAGAGCCAGGCTGCATTCTAGTCTAATATTTTATGCTAACTTCCCTGCATCTTGTTTTCTCGGATGTACATCAATGATTATGTTATGCATATTACTGTCCATTACTGGCAGAACATCTGAATGGGTTTAAATGGAATGTCCTTACCCTTGAGCACTTGGGAATTACACTGTTGTGATGTTTTCTGTGATAACAACTTTCTGGATGAAGTTTATTCCTTACTTAAAGCTCAATATGAGTCAAGATAAGTAGAGGCCATACCGATCCGCTCAATATTATAGAGTACTGTATTGTAGCAACCCTACTAATAACCTATTTTTTATTCGTTTATAGATATAGCATTTAGTACTCACTAATGTTCTCAGACAGTGATCCAGCAATGATTCTGTGAGAACATGAATGTCTTTACACTATTGACCTATTATAATTACACACCAGGACTTTTAATGACCTGTGGACTATATTTTTTAATTAGCTAATTTACTGACAAAGTTGATGTTTCTAACTAGCTTGGCTAAAGTAAAATTTTCTTGGGATCACAAATCACATTGTATTCTGGGACATATACAGTAGGTGCTGATGTGGACATAAGTCGACTCGCTCTCCACTCCTCAATGGTATGTCAATGTAAGCTTCTCTTGTTCACTTGATAGAGTGGAACACATCAAAATGGCTTTGTGGATTGGGGGCATTGGCAAAAGGAGCAAGGGAAGTTTGTGAATGAGTCTAAAAGTGGACTGGAATGTAGCAATAAGCTGCATCATAAATTGCATTGTACTTGTGTAGGTACTACATTAGAATTTACTACATGCTCAAAAGTATGTTCTATACTGTAATAAATGGGAGTAGTATGAATGGAATTCGGACGTACTACATCTGCCATGTTGTCATTATCACATGACCTTTCATAAATGCTCTCAAAAGGCCTCATGGGATTAAAAAAAATTGTCTATTGGATGCACACTACATAATCTCACAAGTAATAGCAAGTTATCTTCTCACATACTGTCATTCTGACATATTCCTTGGCTCACATACAGTTTTTCACACACTACATAGTAGGAAAGAATGCTATATTAAATGCAGCAGGTTTCAAGAAACGTTTGTAACCATACAGTACACTAGGCTAGCATGGAAATAAAGAAACCAAACCTGACAGTTCTTATACCGTTTCTGATAGTGGAAAAGTGTTTGTTACTTCAATAAAGTTAAAAACTTTTTTTTATTAATCAAACAACTTTAAGACTGACCTTGAAATTTTAAGGTTAACTTCTAGAATATGTCAAATTGACCAACATAATGTAGTGTTTTTGTAAATTTTCCTGAGGGCAGGAGTATATTTACATAAAACAGCTGCTGTTTATACTTGCTTAACAAAAATACATGTAAATAATTAATTAACGGTTTTATGCTTACCACACACTTTACTGCATGTATTACTGCCAGATCAGCTCTTGTTTTGTTTTAGTGGTGTTGTTTTACTGTATTTGTAAGCACATGCTCTTTTGTCTATGATCTTTATGTCATGTCTGACATGGTTTGCTCCTTGCTGCTTTTTTGTGTGCAAATATTTGTCATGTACCTGTGTGTGGACTGACCAGCTTCAGATGTGAAATGTTCTGCTGCCACTTTTCACAAAATCTTCATGATTTTGTGGACTGTGGTTTTGTGATATGCATGTTTATATTTATACGAGTGAGTATATATATTTGTTCAGCTGTTGCATTATCATTACCACAAGAAAATGGATGTCTTACTTGAGTTTTTGTCTTTTTGTTCTAGTCTATATATCTTAAAAATCACAAATCAAGAAGCATTTTCTAGACAAATAAAAAATATTGTTATATTCTCAGAAAGAAGTCAAAATTAAGTAGTCTTTCTTCCTCAAAAAACAATCTAAATAATATATCCATGGGTTAAGTAAAGTAATTGTATTTCAAACCAAAAACAAAATGATTTTGCTTGCAATATATATATATATATATATATATATATATATATATACATATGAGACATTTAGAAAATCAATGTTAATAAAAAAAAAAATTTATTTGAAATATTTGGCCTAGACACAAGACGAAAAACTCATGTATAGCTTTTTTATTATTTACTTTTTTTTGCAGAAAGCTGAAGCAGAAGATGGTGCAGTCTACTCGAGCATCGCAACATCAGTGAAAACTCTTGTATTCAGTACTAACAGGACATGAAGCCATGTTAAATCCCTTTAGACTTTCCATTCGTCTTGAGTGACGTCAACATCCATTTTATAATACCACAAGAAAAAAATATATTTTCTAGACTAGACGTATCTAGACTCATCAAGATTGTTTTACATACCTGAGGTCATGTCTACTTTTAAATGGAAATCTCCATTTTCCTGCATTGTAACATATTTAAGCATTGATTATTTCCTAGTATTGTGCGGAGTATTGTGTATTAGTTTCCAAGTATATTGTGCTCATAAGAAACCATCCCACTGAATAAACATATTCTTACCTACCCTATGAGTCAAATTATTTTCACACATTTCTCACAAGTAATCATGTTTTAACGCACACCTGAAACCTGTGTGACATTTCTCTAATTGTAAAGCAATGTATTTCAGTTGGAAAGCTTTCAAAAGAACAAACCCTAAATTATTACAAAACGAATGAATGGTAGTAAAATTCATCAAGTCAGCACATTAACACACAGAGCCTCATTCATAAAACATTTATGAACTGAGTTGATCTCAGAGTGCATAAACAAAAAAATAAATGGCAGCATTCATGTTTATATAATGAAAGTAGAAGTGCTTAGAATTACACCAGACTTTGAGCAGAAAGCCAGACTTTACATGTGGAGGAGTATTGGGAAATCTTAAGCCCTGTTTTGCACCAGGCCTCAGCTCTGCATAGTTTAACTACAACCACCTCTAGCTCACACCTGCTTAATAGTCTAGTAGTTTTGAACATCTTGATTATTTGCATCAGTTGTGTTGGATTAGAGTTGGAGCAAAACTGTGCAGAGCTGCGGTCCTCCAGGAATTGAGTTTGAGACCTTATGCACTTGCAGTGGACATTATATTGCCAGCTGTTAGAAGGTGGCCAGCAGGTAAAGATGTTGTGACATTTTCATTTAATAAAAGAGCAGATGACGGTAATAATACAGCTGTTCCTAATTAGCCTATACACCATCTGACAAAATTGAACCGTTAACGACATTTGATGCTTTAGCCAAATTTAACAGCTTTAATCAATGCATATGAGAAAGCAGTAGGCACATGTACAAACAATCTTTACGATACTCATCTTGGACTTATAAGCATTCAACCAATCATTAAGCATTTATGGCATGAAAATAAATACTGATATCTGCGATAGCCACCAAAATAGAATTTACCCAATGAAAACGTTTTGACCACTCAAATAACAACTGTATTTTAAGGTGACGGGCAGTAGTAGTAGTAGTAGTAGGTAGAAGATGTGACTTCAAAGAGTCAACTCAAGTGCTGACCGATTTGGTCTAAGATTAAAATCTCGATTAATTTGATTACGATTAAAGACGATTATTTTACTTTGTTATTAAATTTTTTTGCCCACACAGTTCACTGACAGGTTTTGTACAGTAAATATGCTCACATATTACAAGTCAGAGATTTTGAATGAAGGGTGCATTACTTGACTTTAAAATAAGTGAAGGAAACACACATCTACTATCTATGATTATTTATTGAACATCACCGTTAAACAAATGAAATTAAACACAGACTGCCTAAAATGAACAGTCACTTTTTTTCTTATAAACAAAGTGAAAACAAATAACTTGCCCTTTTGGAAACAAAAGTAATTCTTTTTAAATGTTTTCAAAAGTAGAAAATAAGCAGTGTCTCTTTTAATTAAAATAACTCTTGTATATCCTGTAAACAATATTTTAAACTGAGCTTTTCTTGCATTTTCTGTAAACAAATGTATAAATTTAAATAATAATTTTGATCTAATGGAAAATATGCTATCATAAGGGATCTCTGGCACAGCTTTCAATCAACGTCAATGTAGTGAAAAGTACCACCATAGTAACAAACAGAGAAGGACCACATGACTCTACACGCAGTAAGGGAAGTAGCAAAAAAATTTGATCGATTATTGGTTCGTAATGTCGACTTTGTCAAACCATTTTCAAAAAATAAGCATTGCTATTTAAACTATTTTAACAGTTTGGAATTAACTGGTTAATTGTTTGTAATCATAGGAGAATATTGATATTGTATTTATTTCATACAGAACTACTCAATATCGAAACACTTAATCAGACAATTAATCAGACCCCCTAGTTTTTCGCGATTCCGCAATAGCAAAAATCAACAAAAAGTCAAACATTTTTGTGATCTAAATAAAATCGCATAAAACATCCAATTCCAAACCATATAATCAAATGATATTAGTTTCAATTTGCAATTCATTGTTTTAAATGACTTATAAACGTTGCATACGCAGCGCAAATTATGTATTTGAGTGTCTCTCGAAAAATGACATCTCACCTGCACTCCCTGACAATCATTACATAACATGAAATGGGGGAGTTTTCAGCCTGTGCAGTAAGCAGATGCGGATGAGTGATTTTATTTTACATGTGAAAATAAAGCAAAGATGACATTAGAAATCCTGAATTGGACGTTTTGTGCGTTTGACGCGCTTCAGACTGCAAAAGAAAGTGTGAGACATCTAACAAACAGAGCAGGGTCACATGACTCCACATGCGGTAAGGAATTGAAAAAAAAATTATAAAAATTGACCTGGGAAAATTTTAGCGATAATTGGCTCGTAATGCTTTTGATTACTTTTCGATTTTCAAAAAATAATGACTGCTAATTAAGCTATTTCAATAGATTGGAAAGAACTAGTAAATTGTTTGTAATCATGGGAGAATATTGACCTTAATGGCCTATAGAAAATGTATTCATTTTATACAGAACTATTCAATATTAAAACACTTCATTAATCCAGCGCAAAATCAACAAAAAGTCACAAGTTTTTGCAATGCTGAAAATACTTAATTTAAACAAAATAATTGCAAATAATGTAAATAATCTCATAAAATATTCAATTCCAAACCATATAATCAAGTGATATTTATTTCAGTTTTCAATTAATTGTTTTACATGACTTATAAATGTCGCATACACAGCACACATGATGTATTTCAGTGCCTCTCGAAAAATTACGTCTCATCTGCACCCTTACAATCATTACATTATATGGAATGGGGTGGATTTCAGTCTCTGCAGTAAGCAGACACGGATGAAGCGCGAGTGATTTACATGTAAAGTCAAATCCTGTGGTGTGAATTGGGCGTTTTGTGCGTTTGACGCACAAAAGAAAGTGTGAGAGATCTAACAAACAGAGCAGGGTCACGTGACTTGACATGTGGTAAGAAAAGTAATTAAGGAGAAAAAAAAATAAAAAAATCGACTTGAAAAAAATTTCTAATTTCCGTTTCCAAACCATGTAATCAAAAGATATTTAGTTTAGTTTTCAATTAATTGTTTTACATGACTTATAAACGTCGCATACACAGCGCATGTGATGTATTTGAGTGTCTCTCAAAAAATGACGTCCCACCTGCGCCCTCACAGTCATCAAATTACTTAATTGGAATTGGAGGGGAGGGGGTTAAGCCTGTGTAGTAAGCAGTCGCAGTCCTGTGGTGCGAATTGGGCGTTTTGTGCATTTGAGGTTCTTCAGACTGTAAATAAAAATGAGAGCAAACATCTAACAAACAGAGCAGGGTCACGTGACCACACGCGGTAAGTAATTGGAGAAAAAAAGATATAAATAAAAGAAATAAAAATAATCGACCAGGAAAAATTTGATCGATTATTGTTTCAGAATGTCGATTTCGATTAATCGCCTAGCCTAAAGTCAAACCATTTAAAAAGAAAATAATGATTGCTAATTAAACTATTTCAATAGATTGGAAAGAACCAGTAAATTGTTTGTAATCATGGGAGAATATTAATCTTAAAAGTCTATAGAAAATGTATTCATTTTATACAGAACTGTTCAATATCGAAACACTTCATGAATCAGACCTCCTAGTTTTTCATGATTCCACAAATCGCTGAACCCAATGCAAAAATCAACAAAAAGTGGAACATTTTTTCGATCCTGAAAATTCCTAATTTAAAGACAAAATAATCGCAAAAAATGTAAATAATCTTATAAAACATCCAATTCCAAACCATATAATCAAATGATATTTAGTTCAGTTAGCAATTAATTGTTTTACATGACTTATGAACGTTGCATACGCAGCACACGTGATGTATTTGAGTGTCTCCCGAAAAATTACGTCTCACCTGCACCCTTACAATCATCACATTACATAGAAAGGGTGGGGGGGGGGGTGAATTAGACGTTTTGTGCGTTTGACGTACTTCAGACTGCAAAAGAAAGTGTGAGCAAACATCTAAAAAACAGAGCAGGGTCACATAACTCCACCCGAGGTAAGTCATTGAGACAGGGAAAAAAAAAACACCTGGAAAAATCCATTATTAGTTCGCAATGTCGATTTTGATTACTTTACGATTAATTGATGGGTCCCAACTCAAACCATTTTCAAAAAATAATGATTGCTATTTAAACTATAGATTGGAAAGAACTAGTAAATTGTATGTAACCATGGGAGAATATTGCTCTATAGAAAATGTATTCATTTTATACAGAACCCTACAATATCGAAACACTTCATTAATAAGGAATTACAGCCTCTTTTCCAGCATAATGAAATTTAAGCAAGCACAATAACTTTTGTACATACCTAAAAGTCTTCAGAATAAAACAAGTGATGTAACAATGTGAAATTCTACATGACAATAAAAACAAACAATACAAAAAATATAATACAAATTGACATTATGATCTCACGTTGGTGCGGAGGACAAAGAGTCACACTTGAAAGCGCAGGATCTAAATAGAAACCGCTACTGAGCTTTTTTGCATTTTCTTCTTATATGAGAGAGTAAAGAGGAAGAATACCTGAAACTCTTCCCACATGGAGGGCAGTGATAGGGATTCTCACCAGTGTGGGTCCTCTCATGTATTTTGACATTTACCGAATCAACAAATCTCTTGTCACAGTATGAACACTTGTACGGTTTTTCTCCAGTGTGGATCCTCTCATGTACTTTCAGATACTGTAAGGATTTTATTCTCTTGTTACAGTGTGAACACTTGTAAGATTGTCCAGTGTGAACTCTCTGGTGCAGCTTTAGCTCAGCATCTCTAACAAACGTCTTTCCACAATCAAAGCACATGTGATTTTTCACACCGCTGTGTCTTTTCAGGTGTATATTTAAAGTGCTCATCTGACTAAAACTCTTCCCACACAAAGAGCACGTGTAAGGCTTCTCCTTCGTATGAACTTTGAGGTGATCCTTCAGCGAATCCGACCTAAAAAATGTTTTATCGCACTGATCACAAGGAAATGATTTTACTCCAGAATGAATACGCGAATGTCTTTTAACACCCCGCAGCCATCTGAAACTCTTCCCGCATTGATCACATTTGTGTGGCTTATCTTCAGTGTGAATTGTCATGTGATCCCTAAGGTTTCCTTTTAGTCTGAAACTCACTCCGCATTGATCGCACGTGTGTGGCTTTACTCCAGTGTGAATTGTCATGTGATCCCTAAGATTTCCTTTTATTCTGAAACTCGCTCCACATTGATTGCAAGCAAACGGTTTCTCTCCTGTATGAACTCTTATGTGATTTGTAAGGAGTCCTTTTCGTTTGAAACTCTCTCCACAATGTTCACAAGTGTATGGACTCTTTGCTGTTCTTTTCAGTGACTTACTTTTAGTCTGCGAGCGGCTCTGAGGTTTTTTCATGTTATTACTCCTCTGCTTCCCCCGGGTCTTCATCTTAGTTTCTCTGATCGGGTCTAAAATAGAAAAAAAAAGTTCTTATTTTCTTATTTTTCATTTCTTAAATAAAAAATGTTATTTTAAAAGAGAAAAAGTATGTCAATGCAGACCAATGTTAAGTGTATTTACCAGTTTTTGCCAATTGGGGGAAATGTAAGAGATCTTTTATTTATCATTAATTAATTATCATATGCTTATATTGCTCTAATGCAGGGGTCTTAAACTGCCGGCTCGCAACCTTGGATAAAAATATCACAATGTCACAGTATTGTGATCACTGCTCTAAAATATATTCTTTTTAAATGTCTGGGTAAAAAAGCTAAAACTTGAACTTTGAACACAATATATTTTATTATTATATTATGTTATTTTGAAACATATCGGGCTGAATAATTAAAGTAAATCCATGACTTCTGCTGTCTTTATTACTTCAAAAACACTGTTTTCCTTACAATTTAAAGCGGCATCTTTGGATCTCTTTTCTGCTGGAGAAACCGTTGTACTAAAAAAGCGTAAATAAAAAATCTTACACATCTTAGATACGGTTTGGCAGAAAATTCTGGCGGTTTTAAAACCTTGACTTTTGTAAACCAAGGTATTGCTTGAAAACGGTTATCATCCCATGACTAGTTTGAATGTCCTTTTAAAAATGCAGTATGATCACATTTATCCAACGTTGACAGAAACTCGCCATATATTTTCTGCATTTGAAAACAGTCTGTCACTTATTTTTTGTCAGCTTCTTAATATATATATTTGCAGCTAATAATATATTATGTTTTCACTGCTGCGCTATAAAGAAAGTTGGTTTTTTATACCACTTTGTTTACAATGCATCTGTTATGACTACATCAGTAAAACATTGAGGTAAACTTGGTTTTATATTCACACAATTGGACCCTCTCCTTAATAATATAATTTCAGAAAAGTATTATTTGCAATTTCAAAATAGAGAAATCACATTAGCAGCCAATGACTATCAAAGTACAACATTGTTGACAGTCTATTAAATAGTGCTAATGTCGTTTTCAAGTCATAATTACATGTGTTTTTGACTGAATATTCAAAGTACCATGATAAACAATACGAGTACGTCACAAGTTGTCACTGAACGAATGAGCGAATCTAAACCCAAATTTACTGCTTCATGTTTTATGACCCTAATGTACTTCAGAATCACAAATGAAGCAACAGGAATAAGCACCAACCTCTTCAGTATCTTTGATTTTTCTTTCCTCTTCAAACTTCTCTCCCCACTGCCGCTTCATAAATACTTCTTTTTCCGGTTGGCAAATCAACTCTATGTGCATATTCCGCCACCTACTGGGAAGGAAGATGACTAAATAATATGGATAGTGCAGATATGAATCTGAACATTACGCATGTAGGTTTAATTTCTTCCCGCCACAGCACAGCAACCGTTAGGAAAACATTTCCATCTTCTTTTTGACGTCTTCAAGACGTCTCGTGTACAGTGGCCTATAACTTATTTCTTGTTTTTTTCTTCTTATAGACCATTTTAGGGGATATAAACATAGCAATGGTCCTAATGTATTTCCTGTATTACGTTTTTGATTTCCATAGCTTCCAAAAACCCCAAAAGGTCCACATATTGAAAATGTTATGGCAGCCATTTTAACAGTAAGATGTGATTAAATTGCCTCTTGTTACAGTTCATAGGCCAGTGATATGGGCCACATTGAAATGAGGACAGATCGAATGTGACAAAACAATTGAAAAACAATTGTACTGCCCTACAGATCGTTTAGGCCAGGGGTCACCAATCTCGTTTCCGGGAGGTCCGGTGCCCTGCAGGGTTTAGCTCCAACTTGCCTCAACACACCTGCCTGTATACTTAGTAAGACCTTGATTAGCTTGTTCAGCTGTGTTTGATTAGGGTTGGAGCTAAAATCTGCAGGACACCGGACCTCCAGGAACAAGTTTGGTGATCTCTGGTTTAGGACATATATTAGGGGGTGAAATTTTTTCAAGTTATTGATCTGATGAAGATTCGACACCTTTTTTTTCAGGACCAAGTACACAATTTAATGAACAGGCTTATCTTTTGCTTTAAGTTATTACAAAAAGTTATTTTTAAATGCAGCCATTTGCATTTGTCAGAACCTTTAAACATGGCAGAACAATTTTATAGCTTATATATAATTTTGGTGCATTTAAACAAAACAGATTTATTAAACAGATACATTTATTAAAATAACATTTTAGTTACCAAACATATTTAGAAATTGAAAGATAATACAATTAAATTTAAGCAAAATATTGTACAAAAAATTACAAACTAGAAAATTAACTAAATGTTTTATACACATAGGTAGGCCTGTGTATAATCTCTATTGGTGCTGTCAAACGAATGATCACGTTCAAAAAAAGTTTGTACATATGGATGTATTGAATACATGTTTATTACATGCCGCCTTTTCTTCAATTTTTTAGCCAGTTTCTTAAACTTCCCCTCATTATGAGCAAAAACCTTTGGAAGTCTATAAAAGCTGTTTGACATTTCTTATTTTGGCCGATTTAAACAATAATAAACAACATAAAACAGAAACATTTTGATGTTCTGATATAGCGATTCCTATGTAGAAGAATCACTTCCTGCCCTCCATCTGAATTTCATGTGAAAACAACCTATACAGTCATGTATATATGCAAACATTGACCAGTGTATCTCGATCTCTCAGCAGCACCAAGGCAAGAACCAAGAGAGCAAGCAGCAGCTTTTACCTTTTCTTTGGGTGGCACCAGGCTCCAGAATAGTGTAAACCTTTTTACTTGACTCTTTAGAATAGTTGATTCTGATTGGTCAGTCATGACATTCCAAGGTGTCTTATTCCCAGATAACAACTGCTGAAATAATCACATAGGATCACATACACAAATCATCCTGTTCACATGCATAGTTATATGCTGGTCTGTCAGACTGCATCTTGTGACTGAATAATTTTTAGGTTAGTGCAGGGGCTATACAGTAAAATACCCTAAATCTGTTGAAATGCATCAATTTGATGTCGGTTGGATATTATTGGGAGATCGCTGTCAGAAACAGTGACCAGCTCCGCCAGAGCGTGTCTGAAGCTCATATGCAAGTTTATTGTGCATTCTATGACAGAAACACCACTGAGCCTTGTTAGATCCTCCTGTATGGATGCGCGTCCGTTATAAAACACTTGCAGGACATTAATTTGGACAACTATTCGGATATATTAAATAGTTCACACAAAAATACACAAAGAGAGACTTTCACTTTCACTTCACGCATAATTTGTGAATGAACAGACTTACGTGTACTAGTTGCAGACGCAATCATGAGGCTGTTTTTGCGCAGAGTTTAAAGTAATCAATCAGAGAACAGGAGAAAATGCATTACTGCAATCATTTTAATATAGCATATAAATAATGAAATCCAAAACTTATAGTATAATATTGAGAGTTATTTTATTTCTCGCGACCCACCTGCAGGATCGCTGAGGCCCACTAGTGTCGCGGCCAAATGGTTGAGAATCCCTGTGTTAGTATATGCTCCATTCAGCTGTTTTCATTTCTGTCAGTTTCACATTTAATTATATAATTAATAAAACTATTAGGGCTCAGGACAATTTTGTACATTTTGTGTCAAGTAGCTGTGAAATATGCAGGATAAAGTACATCCAGGCAGTTGTTTCCACAGAATAAAGCCTTCAGGCTTCATGTTAGCTGCCTGTGAAAACAACTGCCTGGATGTACTTTATCCCTAACATGTATTACAGTTCTGTTTCATGGTTTGAATATATGGCTGTGACAATGCATTTGGCAACACCACAAAAAAATCTTATCTCACATTGTAGCTTTTTTCCAGTGAATTGTAATGTGATCCTTAAGACTTCCTTTTTGTTAAAGTTCATGAGCCGATCCACACAGGAGAGAAACTGTATCACTTAAGGTCATCATATGTGCGCAAATATGGTGAAGCTAAGTGATACGGTTTCTCTCCAGTGTGGATCCTCTCATTGACTTTGATATACTGAATCAACAAATCTCATCAGAGTAGGGTTGGGCCGATAGATGATTCCATCGTCCATCGCCGATGGGCGATAAACTTCACGATGCTGAGCCGGCATCGTGATCCATCTCCCCGCCCCACATTTATATTGATATATAACTTATTATTTGCATGTCATCTTAATAGCAATAACGGTCTTTTCATGAGCAGTGTTAAATTTTACATATAGCTGCCGCTAGCATGGCTGACAGCAACGTGAGGATTAAATGAAGGATTATACAGTACCTCTCGCGCTTAAAATGTGTAGATTCAGTGGCAAACGCTGTTACCTGCAAACCCCATCCCACAGACTTTACAGTGAATGGCTTTAGTTATTTTCATAGCGGACTTGAAGCCACTGAAGTCTTTTATCCACTCTTGGAAAAGTGTAAACGGTGGATTAACATTGAGCACATGATCACTAATAAGATGTGCCATTATTAGTAACTTTAGGTGGTTTCTAAAACTAAATCTGTCAGTGGTATTTTAATTATCTCATCTTCAGTGCTTCACATTTTCGCAGTTGTAGCTCCTGTCATCTGAAGGCATTGACTGAGTGATTGACAGCTGATATTAGCCAATCCATTCACGTTCAGTTCTAGAGCAGTGGGCCAATAAAAAGAGCACAAAGGTGGGGCAAGCATTGCAAGCTTTTTTTACTTGAGCAGGTTCACATAACATCTTTTTTAATCTTTTCTAGAGCGCTGCATTTGGCGTCTTTAGGTGCAAAGATGCATTCTGCATAAATGTCTTCTAAATCCGCGCACGCAATGAGGATTTTGCAGTGAAAACAGGTCGCACGGCAAAATTTTATGCACTCGCACAAATGCTTCCAAATATATTTTTAGGTTGCATAAAATTTTGGCCGCATATGCGACCAAAACGGTCGAGCCCTAGCATCTTGTTATTATTTCCTCATAATAATAGTAAAATAAGGAAGTTATCATCAATCACAATACAAATTTCAGTGAACTACAAACAAACTCTCGTCTCCTCCACCAGCTGTGGGAAAAAGCCATTAAAATTACATAGATTACTCTGTCTATTCATGCTAGAGTCCCACGGAAAAAAGTAATTGACAGGTGGTAATTTAGGTAATTTGTGTGTAACTATTTATTTATGGTTTGTTTATGGGTAAAGCAAAGACTATATGGGTCAGGTAGTGGAAACGGTAGGCTACAATTAATTAATTTGTTATGAATTAATTGATATTTAACAACAACCACCCCTGCCTATGACAATGATGCCATCGTCCATCGCGATGTTTCACATTAGACATTGTATGTGGCCAAATTGTTTAACATCGCCTAACCCTACATCACAGTATGAACACTTGTACGCTTTTCCTCCAATGTGGATCCTCTCATGTATTTTCAGATATTCTTGTTACAGTGTAAACATTTGTAAGATTCTTCAGAGTGAAATAAGACGAACGTCTTTCCACAATGAAAGCACGTGGTTCTTCACACCTTTCTACAGTTGTGTACGTTTAAACTACTTGAATGTCTAAAACAATTCCCACACATAGAACACATATAAGGCCTTTCCTTCGTATGAACTCTCAGATGATCCTTCAGGGCATCTAACCTAAAAAAAGCTTTATCACACTGGTCACAAGGAAACAGCCGTACCCTAGAATGAGTAAGCAGATGTCTTTTAACAGTGTGTAGCTTTCTGAAACTCTTTCCGCATTGATCACATTTGTGTGGCTTTTCTCCGGTGTGAATTGTCACGTGATCCTCAAGACTTCGTTTTTGTTTGAAACAAACTCCACATTGATCACACGTGTACGGCCTCTCTCCTGTATGAGCTCTCATGTGATTTTTAAGGGTTCCTTTATGTGTGAAACTTTTCCCGCACTGATCACAGGTGTGCGGTTTCTCTCCACTGTGGATTT
Organism: Danio tinwini; assembly: GCA_903798205.1. Lineage (NCBI taxonomy): Eukaryota > Metazoa > Chordata > Actinopteri > Cypriniformes > Danionidae > Danio > Danio tinwini. The sequence goes on from CAIGQZ010032594.1 coordinate 8,980,795, forward strand.
TCATGTGCACTCTAAGGGATGTTTTATATGTGAAACTCCTCCCGCACTGATCACACGTGGGCAGCTTCTCTCCGGTGTGGATTTTCATGTGCTCTTTAAGCTTCTCTTTTCGGGTGAAACTCTTTCCGCACTGATCACAAGTCTGAGGACTCTCAGCTTTTTTTTCCAGTAACATACTTTTTGTCTGTGAGAGGCTTGAAGAATTAATCCCCAGCTTGGGCATGTTGTTACTCCTCCACTTCCCTAGGTTATTCAGTCTCTTTCAGCAGGTCTAAAATAAAGGAGTTTAATTTTCAGTAGAATCATAAATCAAGGAGAGAAATGTTACTGTAAAGGAGAAAACAAGCACTGATGCAAGTTTATATTTTAAAGGTGTGTTGACGCAGACCCATCTTAAGTGGATTTATTAACCAATATTTTATTAAGATTATTAAATCTGAAAATCTGTTCTATGTAGGGCTGTGCAATATGATGATATATAACTAAGTACATAAATAGGACTATTTTTTCTTATTATGCTCTTTTGGAATTTTTATGGTGTCACAAAATACATTGTACATGGTAATATATTTTTTATTATTTGTGGATGACTGCAATCTTACACACCACCATGGGGATGCAGGCAAAATGTGAATAAGAGTCCGGTGAGAAAGTAGCAAGTTTCAATGTATTTAGCATTGTTTTTGAGAAAATATTCGGCTCTGAAATCGTTAGTTGATGTTTTTAAATGCTTTATGTTTCATTACTATTCATTTTAGATTTCTACATTATAATTTTCCCAGAAGCTCAAAATAAAGTGAAAACAATCACATATGAATGTGTGGAGTATATAGTTAAAAAATGTAAAAAAGGATTTAGCATGATCATTGAAACAATGGAATTCCAGCAAGTGATGTGCACAGCATTGAAAAGAAACAGGGAGGAAGAGAAGCAGTTTGCACAATACAAACATTTAATATGTTTACACTTAACTGAGAACAAGGTTCTCACTGACACTGTCTGCATTTCTTTATCTTGAAAGCCTACATTAAAATTAGCTCAATCGTGATTTTAAAATTTGTAATTTCGTTGACCCCAACCAGTAAGCTAATGTTTAAGTCTTTACACCAGATATGCCCTAAGTAGAGCCCGCGGGCCAAAGTTGGCCTATTGTAACCTTTGATTTGGCCCACCATCCCATCTGAGAAGAGAGTTACAAAAAAAGCAAACTGAAATGAAATGTTTCAATTGAATTTTGTAAATTAATCAGATTTTCAAAAATTTTAACAATGTAATGGGGCCCATCTTTGCTGTACATTATTTGTATGGAACATTCAACAGCACGCATACATGGAGCTCAGTCAAAAACTGTTAAGTCCTGGATTATAGCTTTTGATATTGTCAAAAACCTTTTGTTTCTACCTTCTAATGTTCAGCTTTTCTGTTTATATGTACTTTATGTATCTCATGATGTAATGGTTATTTGTACTTACCTATCTTCTACTCTGTATTTGGCTTAACATTATTATTATTTATTTTTTTTACACAGCAATCTTTTTACTTCTGTTATTATAGAACAAGTCTACCTGGGTTGGGGGTGGGGACTCGAGGTTGTTTTACGATTTAGTCATATGCTGTATGCTTTCTATATTAACAAAAACTGAAATAATAAAAACAATTGTTCACAATTGTCACTTGACAGACAAAGGACTATGCAAAAGCCATTGATGAGCAAATCAAGGCAAAAACTAATGTAACACTAATGTAACTCCATTCTCTTATATAAATGAGATTGTTTTTACTGTAATAAGTTCATTATAAAATGTAAAAAAATATACGCTGTTTTAGTTAATGTAAAGCCATGTTTTCAAGTTTATTTTTTAAGTATTATAAAAAAGATAGGGAATTATCCTTGACAACTAATATATATATATATATATATATATATATATATATATATATATATATATTAGTTGTATATATATTATATATATATGCCCACTAGCCTCAATCAAGGTTGGTTTTTGGCATTTCATGAGAAAAAGTTTGGGCACCCCTGCTTTACACTGATATTTAATCAAGTCATACATTACATTTACGCAAAGCTTAAATAATTTATTTCTAATACTTTTGAAGGCATTTATTTTCACTATTTGAAAATGGACAGTCATTTAAAATATTGTGTAGCTACAAAAGCTTCCTATTTTTGATTCAACAAACAGAAGAGTAAAACATTAAATCAAGTTATCAGACACGTAAACAACAAACAAACAAACGATTTTCTGGTTATAAACAATAGTCTAAAATTACCCAGAAGAACCTCAAGCCCAAATATGTGCCCAGTTCAGGAAATATCATTGTTAACGTTGTGTGTTATTAAATCACAGCTCTTTATATTCTGACTACAACCAGTGACACCGATGACTGTTTTATGTATATAACCTTAATGTATTTCAGCTTCACAAATAAAGAACGTGAATAAGCACTAACCTCTCTGCTCTTCAATACCTTTAAGTGTCATTTAGTAGATCTGTGGATAAATTGTTTTTGCGCTGTGATTTCATGATAAACACCGTCAACTTCTTCTTTTTGTTTTGACGGTTGGCAAACCAACTTACCGTGCATATATCGCCACCCACTGGGAAGGAGGACAATATATGACATGATAAATCTGTTTTAAATGTCATCTGCAACTATTTCAACAGTTTGACAAAAATATGGAGTCTGAACATTACTACAATTTGAATGTTGAACTTCAACCCACACACAGTATGGACAACTAAAGCCGAAATACAGGGCATATACATTATTGCTGTATAGCCAGAATCCATAATTTTTTCATCCAGAGTCTGCTACACAAAAAAACACAAATGTCATCTTGTTGTGTTGTTGACTAGAAAGAAATAATAATAAAAAAACTCGCAATTGCAGTCCTGACAACTCATCAGGTAAGTTTTTTCATTGGTATGATTTATGGTTTGTTTACATTTCAAAATATTTATGCATGCCCACCTAATCAGAACCTATCAACTGATTTCCACTGATATGAATTAATGCTAGCTAACTGGTAGTTAACTACTAGATTTAAGAAAGAAAACCATCTCCCTTTTAAACAACTCTGAAAACGTAAAGTCGTTGGTGAAGTCTTTCCATTTAACTCCCCCATAGAAAATGCTAAAACACACCACCTTGAATCTAAAATGCATGGTGCTGCGTGGCAATATCTCACACTATTGCACACAGTACGCCATTTAAACTTCAAACATTGTGCATACTTCTAAATGTCAGCAAAATACACATTCAATTCAAGATAACAGTGTTTTGTCATATATAAAAACTTTTTTAACACTAACTGACTGTGAAGGCTCTAGTGACGTCATCACCGCAAGGTAAAAATATGCTTTACAATCAAAATGTCCCAAATATCGATCACAAAAATATATACACAATTTAGTTCAAACTAAAGATTTATGATAAATACAACTATCTACATCATATTTAAACGAAACCAACTAAACATAACATAAAATCATTACAAAGCAGGATTATTTTAATTTTTATATTAAAATGATATCTGAAAATAAAACTGAGACATTGTTCATTTGGAAGGAATCACTTTTACTATGAATCACTTATATGATCGTTATATGTCATTATATAACCCTGTCTTGAAACTATTTAATGGTAAACTACTCAGTGTTAAAAATGTAAGTCACCACAAACTCTGCTCTTCAAACAAATAACTCGACTTGATGGATTGGATGCTGGATGCAGTTGCTGAAAAGATAAGCAGAGCGTTGCCATCAAAATAAAGAAAATTAAAACTTAATGCATACAAACCCAAAAGCTGTTACATCGATGAGGTGGAAAAAATTATTTCCAGACATGCTTTCCTAATTTATTTGGGGTGCATGCATATACTGCAATGATAATCAATGGATCTATTATACAAATCAAAGGAATATGGCTTCATTGTTCAGTGAGGTACTAGGTTTTACTTTCACTTTCGCTTTACTTCCATCCTGTTGGTTTAATGTTCATTGTTTGGTTTACAAGCTAGAAAGCTGAGAAACCCATTTTTCACCTTTACAGTGGGAATTTTTATGGAAATTGATTATACAGAACGGCCAAAGTTTTACTTTCACTTTCACTTTTAAAAAACTTCCTTACACTTTCCAATGTAAATGTATACATTCAATATAACCAGTCTTCATTGTAGAGTTTTTGTGCTCCTACAATTCAATATATGTTGAATCACACTTTAGATGATGGTTCTATACACATTTATTTTTATGATTGCGCAGATAAGCTAATTTACCAAAACCCCTCCCACACTGAGGACAGTGATATGGCTTTTCCCCAGTGTGGATCCTTTCATGTATTTTCAAAGACGCTAACCACTTAAACATCCTGTCACAGTGTGAACACTTGTAAGGTTTTTCTCCAGTGTGAGTTCTCTGGTGCAGCTTCAGTTCAGTTTTTGTAACAAAGGTCTTTCCGCAATCAACGCACGTTTGATTCTTCACACCCTTGTGTCTTTTCTGGTGTAGTTTTAAAGTGCTCATCTCACTGAAACACTTTCCACATGTAGAACACGCGTAAGGCTTCTCTTTTGTATGAACTTTCAGGTGCTTCTTTAGACCGTCTGCCCTTTAAAAAGATTTTCCGCACTGATCGCAGTTAAATGGTCTTTCTCCAGTATGACAACGCAGATGCAATTTAAAATTTTGTGCATGAGCGAATAACTTCCTGCAGTAATCACATGTGTGTGGTTTTTCTCCAGTGTGGATCCTTTCATGTGCTTTCATATGTCCTGGCTGACTGAAGCCTCTGTCACAGTGTAAACACTTGAAAGGTTTCTCTCCAGTGTGAACTCTCTGGTGCTTTTTCAGTTCAGCGTCTCTAATAAAAGATTTTCCACAATCAAAGCACAAGTAGTCCTTCACACCACGGTGTCTTTTCAGGTGCGTACTAAAAGCTCCAAACTGACAAAAACTCCGTCCACACAACGAACACACATAAGGCTTCTCCTTGGTATGAATTTTCAAGTGGGTCCTTAAGGAATCTACACTGGTAAATGCTTTATTACACTGATCACAGATATATGGTCTCGCTCCAGAATGACAAACAATATGTATTTTAAGACTTTTTGCATGTCTGTAACTCTTCCCACATTGATCACATGAATATGGCTTCTCTCCAGAGTGGATCATCATGTGTCCCCTAAGGCCTACCCTTTGCGTGAAACTATGCCCACACTGTTCGCATGTGAACGGTTTTTCTCCATTATGAACTCTCATATGAATTGTAAGACTCTGTTTATATTTGAAGGTCTTCCCACACAGAGAGCAGGTGGAAGGTTTTTTGGCTCTTCTTTTCAGCGATCGCCTTGTAGAGTTTTTTAAAGATTTGTCTTTCTCATTCTTTTCACGTAATTCACCATGCTCCTTGATTTCTCTGTTTAGATCTGAAATGAAATTTAAAAAAAAAAAAAAAATAGTAAAACTTTAGGCCCAATTCTATTTTTGTACCCCTCCCCTTGGCCCTTAAAAACGAGTGTGAAGGGGAAGGGCTTCAAAATTTACCCCTAAAAATTGGGACAGCACTACAACATCTGCACACGTCATCATACGTCATCGCGATCTCTTGTTTTATATGAGATCAGACCATTGTGACTGCTGTAGTTATTCCAGTTGTGTTCTTTTTTGGTATTTATCTTCAGGAAATCACTGAAAGCATATATTATGTTATCATAACGATCTAATGTGATAATAAGATTGTAATTATACTGCACATTTACACAGTTGCCATATGCATCTATGTAAACCCCAATAACAACATTAACATTATAGCAGACACTGTAAAAAGCTCATTCTCAGCCACTAGACTTTTCTGAAAGGGTATTCGAGTGTCATCGAGTGACAGAATGTTGTGGGACTGCTGTACAGGAGTTATGATTATGAATTATAGATCACGAAATTTAGCAGCATTTATTTTAGCATTTTTTTTATAAAAGCATGATGGTAAAACATGAACGCTGTTATGAATATATTAAAACATATGTTTGTTTGTTGTAAAAATTCGTAATAATGGCAAAAAATACTAATTTGTGGCTCTCCTTCTGGGTGCAGCGAAACTGTCGCTGTAGCTGGTGCATTCTGGGAAATTTTCTTACCCCTTGGTTTTGAGTGTGGTCCTGAAAAATCTTTGTTCGCCGGTGTGTATACCCCTTCCCCTTAGCCTTACGCCTTAAAGCTAAAGAGAATTGGGACACCACTACCCCTTCACATGAACGCGCAAAACGAGGGGTAGGGGTAAGGGGAAGGGCTAAGGCAGTGGTCACCAAACTTGTTCCTGGAGGGCCGGTGTCCTGCTGATTTTAGCTCCAACCCTAATCAAACACACCTGAACAAGCTAATCAAGGTATACTTGAAATATCCAGGCAGGTGTTTTGAGGCAAGTTGGAGCTAAACCCTGCAGGGACACCTGCCCTCCAGGACCGAGATTGGTGACCCCTGGGCTAAGGGGTAGAATTGGGATTGGGCCTTAGTTTGTGTCTCACTATTAACTAATGACTTATTACCTGCCAATTATTAAAATGTTGGCTGTTTATTAGCAGTAATAAAGCATGTATTCTGCATGATTATTCTACATCACTAATTCTACCAAAAAACCTGCCTTAATAATATTAATCAAGCAGCAAATTAAAATTTTATTGAGCTAAAAGTCATCTGCTTGTTAAATGTGACTTCACACAAGCGCTCTATCAAAATGTATACTATAGGGAGACTGAACAAATGCTAACAATAAATGTTTACAAAGCGATGTAATACTTTCGAAAATCACAATCGCAATATATATATACCAGTCCATGCCTAATATGTGATGGTCAGAAAGTGATACAAATGATGTGATACAAATTGAAAGTGATGTTATAAATTGTAAAAATATTGGTGTCTGTGGTGCAGTCACAAGTCCAGAGACTGTTGTGTACACCATGATTTTATATAAAATTCCCTTTAATGTGTGATCTGACTAAAAAGGTCATAAATGAATATTTTCTCAATTCAAATGAGTGACGGCTTGGACCCGGAAACAGTATTACATACATCACAACGTTTTTAAATTGCGATTAGCAGTCCAATTAAGCCCAGTTTAATTTAATTTTGGTGGTTTCTTTTGTGCCATTTGTCTCAATCTAATTAAATTAGCTTTAAGTAGAAATAAAAGTCCATCTGCATAATTAAAATTTTGAAAGCAAGAACTAAAAATAGCAGTTTCTTCATTAATAACGCTCCTGAAACATCACTTCAAATAAAACTGATCTGTAAAAGAGTCATCTCATACTAAAAATATGTATACAGTGGAATGTAGTTTCATATAAACAACGCACTTTCACAAAATATGATTTGCAAAGGCAGGAAAAAAGATATAAAGTTAAATAAAACAGTACAGTAATTTACATCATTTCCATTGACAGAATACCTAGCATTGGTGTGCGAATTACAGGGAGGTTTGACCCCCTGTATATATATATATAATTAAAAAAAAATATATATATATATATATGTGTGTGTGTGTGTGTGTGTGTGTGTGTGCACATATTTGGCCACTATAACGGTTCATACAAGGCAAAATATTCATTCAGCAGTCTGAAAATGGCAGGTCTAATGTACATCACCGAAAGATTTTTTTCTCGTAAAATAGGTCGCGGTTGGAATCAAACTAATTAGATTAGTTTGTATAGTTTAACCTACAGAAATAGCTAAAATAGCTAATCAGAGGATACTGTTGGTCAATAAATATCCCTCAAAAAAAACTAAAATATGTTGTATTAATAAACTAGATCTAATTAACAATAAATACATAAATGACTGAATCATTAATGTACAATTCGCACCCCTGCTAAGCATTCAATAGTATCAATCCTGCAAAAAGAGCAACCAAACACACAAAGTCGTTAATCTCTCAATGAATTAAATTGAGCTACATCGTTACTTGCTAAATAGCTTGAGTAGCTCAGCAGACATCAGCACGCGCAAATAGCGCTTTACGGAATGATGATAATGCAGAATTTACCCATTTAAAAACCTGCTGAGGGGAAAATGCTGTTTTCTTGCGGCGTAAAAAAACGAACCCCAGAACTCGAGAACTCTGATAGAATGAGGGCGCTTATAATGGCGTCATCACTGCGAGGCCAAAATGTAGTTGTAAAAATAAGACAAATCAACTTTTGGTGTTTTTATATGCATTGCATTTGTTCCAGACGTTTAAGTTAAAACACTAAAAGTTTATATATATAAGAGGTGGTTCTTTTATTCTTAAAAAGTTGAATTTTTGCTGTTGTTCGCCTTATTTTGTGTGAAATTATGAGGTTTAAATACTCCATTTAACATTTTAAGCACTATTTTTAGCTGGGTTAGCTTGTTCAATGGGCATCAAAACAAAGATATTTTCTAAAGATTTAGAATCAAGAAACAGCACAAAAATTTAAAATACAAATTTGTTACATCATAGCTATAGGAAACAAAATTTGTGGCCTATTGGCATTTATTAGGCAAATAACAAACTGACCAGCACATTCAGCTTTCCTCAGTCAGAATAAAAAAAAAAAACATTTACAACATAATAATAATAATGTTGAGCTTCACAATTTTTTCTAGCCTCTCTTGCAAAAAGGAAAATCCGAAAATTCAGACAACAAAAGCCTAATTAGTATTAAAATTAACTGTAATATGGACCACTTTTGGTGCTTTGCACCTTTTTATTGGTAATTTTTTCTTTTAAAAATATAGTGCAAGATTTAGAATAAAAGTTAACAATACCTTAGGTCAATAGTGAAAGCTGACTTCATTTTCGTCAGATCCTGCCTGGTCTTAAAGCCTTCGATGGGTTTTTCCATAACTGATGATGGCATAGCAGTCAAAATAGGACAAATGAGCTCATATATGGGGCAAATTCTGGACCTTTGTCAGTGAGGGGTGGGTATTTCAAACCATTCTAAACCCCCCATTGGCTATGGGCCTGGACTAAGATGAACGATTATTCATTAGACAAAAAGCCATGTCTTTAACAAACACAAAGTCAAAAGATAGATACTTACAGTGTTAAAATAAATCTAAAAATCTTTAAACAGTTTACAATAAAGCCCTGAAAGGTGGAAAACATACCAAAATATTAAAATGTTTTTAAAAATGTGAAAAGTTTGAAAATAAATCAACAAGATAGTCGTTTTTCCCTTTATAATAATCACCACAATATAAACTGAACAATGTAAATTGTTAATAAAGTAAGGATGAGTGACAGATTTAGTCATTGATTACGTGGTCAACTAATGTCAAATAAGGCAAACCTAAAAACATTTTTTTAAATCCTCTTTACTGATGGAAAAAAGAAAGGCACAATGAAACAAATACAATAAAGTAAATTTAGCTTCATCTATGACTTTAGAACAGATGAATATAACCTCTGTTCAGTTCAACAACTGGTATGATATTTGTTTCTTTTTTTTCTTGTATTGATTCTTAGAAAAGGTAACTGACTGAATCAGGAAAAGGGTTTTTGGCCCTTGTTTCACCAAGTTTGATCACCCAGGTGTTCTTTCATAAGCCCTCCTCTATCTGTAGATAGTAAGGAATATTTCAGCATTCATTGTTAAACTGCTGTGGAAGGAGCTTCACTAAGGGTCAACTGTTGGGGAGGAGCTTCAATAGAGGTGAACTGTTGTGGGAGGAGTTTCACTGAAGATGACTTGCTAAGCAGTAGGAAGAACAGATCTGCAAACATAAAACATAAATCGGTTATTGAATTCAAACTCTAAGTCTTGTAATTTTCTATTAATCTACTAAATTAACCTTAAAGCAGCAGTTGCAGGTGATCTGAAAACACCTGCACAGTCAATAAGGTTAAAACAGGGAATATTAAAATTCAACAGACACTTAGCAAGTTTGTTAATAATAACAATCATAAAAAGAGCCCTAATAGAGAGTTGGGATATGGTTTATATACCACAAATAAATAAGTTACAGCATAACACAATATTTCCATATGAATCCATATTTTGAATATTATGAATTCAACTTTCTTCACATTCATCTAAATCAGGAGTGACTTAAAAGGTCCCGCATGGCTTCTCACTTTCAGGCTTAATGTTAATTATTCATTGATATGATCCCACTGTATTTCTATTTAACAATATAAGAGTAGAGATTAAATTAAACATAAATAGAGAAAAAAAATGTAAAAATGTAAGCTTATTAGATGCTGTTCCCAGGTTTTAATACATTAAAACTTTAAAATCAAATGACATGATTTCATTAGTTATTCGCAAGCATCTCATTTCCAAAAGTATTACATCGAATTTCTTTTGATGTCTGAAATTTCATTTTTTACAGAATTAAAATCATTAGTTGTGGCCTAATGATTAGGGAAATGGACTTGCAAACCAAAGATTGCAGGTTCAATTCCCAGCCCTGGAAGGAATGAACCACACTCTCTCCCACTTTAAAACCAACGTTGAATAGTATACGATTTTGTGAAGGCTACGCTAGACCTCCCACAAACATGCACTTGATGCAGAAGCATAAACTGGCCTTCACTCATGTGTGTGCAGTAGGATGAGTAAAAAGCAGAGGACCAATTTAAAATATGTCTAAAATCATACTTGACAGGGGCAACATGGTGGCTTAGCAGTTAGCACTGTCACCTCGCACCAAGAAGGTCGTTGGTTAGAGTCCCAGCTAGGTAAGCAGATATTTCTGTGTGGAGTTTGTATGTTCTCCCTGTGTTCATGTGGGTTTCCCCCACAGTCCAAAGACATGCGCTATAGGTGAATTAAACAAACTAAATTGGCTGTAGTGTATGTGTGTGAAAATGGGTGTTTTCCAGTACTGGGTTGCAGCTGGAAGGGCATCCGCTGGGTAAAACATATGCTGTATAAGTTGGTGGTTCATTCTGCTGTGGCAACCCCTAATGAATAAAGGGACTAAGCCGAAGGGAATGAATGAGTGAATCATACATGACAATACTTCACATATTACTAGTCTCTTTATAATGAATGGGTTGTTATATGTTGTCTACTAAATGTGTAAATGTAAATATAGACAATATTCCTCAATAACAAATCATAAATAAACACCAACCTCTTTATTCCCTGCAATCATAAAGATCTGTCCAGTGCAAACTGTCATCATTTCTTGGTAGACCTGTCAAAGCAAGAAAAAGGAAATTTCAGCAAATGATTGACAAACTTTAATGATACTGCACTATAAGTTATTAAGTAATGAATGATTTCATGATTTTGGATAACATGGATCATCAGGGCCCAGTTTTTCAAAAGTAATCCACTAGGATTAAACCTTAAACCTTCAGAAGTTTCTTCTGTTGAACAAAAAAGAAAATATTTCTAAGAATGTTGGAAACTAGTAGCCACTAGTTTCCATTGCAGAAAACATACTATAGAAGTCAGGTTTTCTTTTGTGTTCAACACAAGAAAGAAACTCATGAAGGTTTGGAACAAAGAAAGCAAGAGTAAATGATGAGTTTTTATTTTTAGGTGAACTATTCCTTTACTTTCAAATTTTTTATTATTATTAGACAGATGATAGAGAAACAGTGCCTGGTTTCTCTCAAGGTTTTTTCCCTTCACTTCGTCAATTTGTGAAGTTTTTTTTCCACGCCACTGGCTTGCTCGGATCGGTATTTGTGGAGCTGCGCATTGATGGATTTTCTCTTCAGTGTTTGAACTCTCAGCAGTGAAATTTAAACCACACTCGACTGAACTAAACTGAACTTCAACTCTGAAATTTGGACTTTACTAGAATTCTTATGTTAAGCCGTTTTGACAATCTACATTGCAAAAGAGCTATACAGGGCTTGAAATTTAGGAGCACCCATCAAAAATGAATGAGCACCACTGCAAATAGTATAATTGCATGAATTAGGACCAACAAAAAAACAGAAACAACTATTTAACTAATGCTGTGATGACTTAATATTTGTGCAATAATTCCAAAATGAATGTCTAATAATTATAAAATATTATTGATGACGATGATGACAATAATACTAACAATGAATTACATTTGTCATTATCATGCTGCTTGAATGTGAGTTATTTGCTCTAAAATGTCCTACTGTTTCTTCAGGAAAAATGAATTTATGGTTTGCATCAATCAAAAATAAAGCATTGCAGTAAGAAATATTTATTTTGCACTATTGTTTTTATATGCATGTCAATTTAATAAATAATATTTCTGCTACAAAACAAACGAAAGATTGTAATAAATCATTCAATTCAAGGCTGAAAGCTGCAAAGCAGTCATCAGTAACTAAATAGAAAAATAATATACATCAAGAAAAAGCAGACAAAAGTAAGGAAGTCTCACTTCTACCACTCTTTAAAAGTTTTGGTTTGGGTTTGTGTCATTGTAAATGCTCAGTCTCGTTGTGAGCTGATTTACAGTTTTCTGTGTTTGTGAAAAAAAGCAGGCGAGTCAGCTGGTCTAATATTGAGGAATGAGGATTCTCGCGATGACCACCGGCGCAATGCCGTTCTTTGTTATGATTCAAAGAACTCTTCAGCATTTCCCGCGATCACAAAAGATCCCTGCCATCTGCAAGTGGAAAGCCTTGAGTGATTGACAGCTAATATGAATCAATTTAGCAGCAGGGAAGACCGATTCAGCACGTTTTTAGAAAAATTCAAAACAGGTTGCACTACAACCATTATATGCAGTCGCACAAATGCTCCCAAATATATTCTTAGGTCGCATAGATTAAACTTCGGGCGCATATGCGACCAAAATGGTCGCAATTTCAAGCTCTGCTATATAAATAAACATGAATTGAATCACTACATGATTGTGTCATATTTGTTGCAGTGTCAAATCTGAAGTACTTACTTTGACTTTGGACAATTTTTTGTGTGAGTTTGCAGAGAATCCGATTGGGGGAATCTTCTGCCACAAGGAACGCAGAGATACGGCTTCTCTCCAGTGTGAACTTGTTGATGTCGTCTCAATTGGCTCATTGTACGAAAAATTCTCTCACACTTGATGCACGCGTAAGATTTTACTCCAGTGTGTATTTTCAGGTGATCTTCAAAACCCACTTTACATTTAAATCGCTTTTCACAAACAGTACACGCAAAAGGCCTCTCCGTTGTGTGAACCTTCATGTGCTTCTTCAGCAACCCTGCAGAAGGACACGTTTTGCTGCAATGTTCACAGTTAAATGTTTCTTTCGAATGAATCTGCCGATGCCAATATAAAGCAGTTAAATGGGTGAAACTCTTGTCGCACTGATCACACGAGTACGGCGTCGATCCAGTGTGGATATTCATGTGATCATCAAGGATGCGTTTTTGTTGGAAACTTTTCCCGCACTGATCACACGTGTGTGGCCTCTCTCCAGTGTGGACCCTCTCATGATTTCGCAAATTCCCCATATGACTGAATCTCTTGTCACAGTATGAACATTTGAAAGGTTTTTCTCCAGTGTGAACTCTCTGGTGCTTTATCAGCTCACTGTTTTTATAAAAGGTCTTCCCGAAATGAAAGCACATATGATTCTTTACACCGGTGTGTCTTTCCTGGTGTCTTTTCAAGTTATCCAGCAGCCTGAAGCATTTTCCACATGTTGGACACTCATGAGGAGTCACGTTGCTATGAACCGTCATATGTTGCTTGAGGTATTCAATCAAAAGAAATTTTTTACCACACTGATCACAGCTGAAGGTTGTTTTTCCAGCATGCGTGCGCAGATGAATTTTTAATTTAGATTTTGTCTTGTAGCTCTTCTCACACTGATCACACACATACGACCTCACTTCACTGTGGACTTTCATGTGTTCCTGTAAGTACATTTGTAATTTAAAACTCTTCCCGCATTGTTTACATGAGTAAGGCCTCTCTTCACTGTGGAGTTTCAAGTGTAGCTGAAGGTTTGCTTTTAGCAAAAATCTCTTTCCGCACTGATCACATGAATGTGGCTTTACTGTCGAATGTATTTTAGCGCGTTTCTGTAAGTAAGCTTTTGCTTTAAAACTCTTCCCACACCGATCACACGAGAAAGGCTTCTCTTCCATGTGGACCCTCATGTGGATGCAAAGCTTTGATTTTATCGAAAAACTCATCCCGCACAGTTCACACGAGTACGGCTTCTCTCCGGTGTGGATTTTCATGTGCTCCTGTACAGATCTTTTGTCTCTAAAACACTTCCCACACTGCTCACATGGAAAAGACTTCTCTTCCGTGTGAGTTTTCATGTGTTTCGTAAGAGTGCCTTTCAGTGGATAACTCTTTCCGCACTGATCACATGAGTACGGCCTCTATCCACTGTGTATTTTCATGTGGACGTTTAAGTTTCCTATCATTTTGAAACTTTTCCCGCATTGGTCACACGAGTGCGGCCTCTCATCTCTGTGGACTTTCATGTGTTCCTGTAGCTTTCCTTTCTGTTTAAAGCTCTTTTCACAATGATCACATGAGTGGAGCTTCTCTGCAGCGTGTGTTTTCAAGTGTTCTTCAAGCTGTTTGTTCTGTGTGAAACTCTTCTTGCACTGTTCACATGTGAACCGCTTCTTTACATGATGAGCTTTCTCGTGTGTTTCAAGATTAGTTTTGTTTGGGAATCTTCTTCCACGTTGAGGGCAGTTGGAAGAATTTGGGGATTTTCCTTTTAGTAAAGGATTACTTTTAGTCTGTGAGCTTCTCAGCTTCGGCATGATTCTTTCTCTCCGCTCACTCCTCTTCACTCTTCTTGTTCTCTTTCTGAAGATCTAAAATGAAAGTAAAAAGAAGTTCAAGAAAAATAACTCAGATTGAAGTCATTCATTTTCATTTGGCTTAGTCCCTTATTTATCAGGGGTCGCCACAGCAGAATGAACCACCAACTATTCCAGCATATGTTTTACGCAGTGCATGCCAATTCCAGCCACAACCCAGTACTGGGAAACAACAATGAACTCTTACACACCAAGGTTTCCGCTGTATTCATTCTTCCATAGCAGGGCGCCCCACCAAATTTCATCCCGCCACGGCTACATTACAGCTTCTCATTCAAAACATTGTTTTTTTTTTTTTAAAATAGCGGGTTATAATCCACCAAAACTTATTAAAAGGTAAATGAATAATAAAATTTTCTGTAACCGTAGAAGTGCTGTGCGTTATTTGTTTAACCCTTTAAGGTGACATTCTGGCTGACAAACTGACAGGTGCGTGATGCGTGTGGCTAGCAAACACGACGTATAGCTTTCAGTTAGGGTGAACACAGTTTCCATAATTATACTGTATTTATGGATAAAGGTCTATGGCTCTGCATACAACAAACAAAGACATTTTCGTATCTTGCTGGAGTTTATAGCCGTTTCACTTTACTTCAGGACGCATTCATGCTGCTCTGTAGGTCTATTGGAGACATTCATAAATATTCCTATAGCCAATCTAATAAATGTTGGAGACATTTACTACATAGACATGCAAAATTGCACTTCAGCAGCGTTTATTTGAGAGCACACAAGAAAATCTGCACTTCAGCAGCATATATTTGAGGGTGTGCAAAAGTTTTGTGCACGAACAGAGGAAATCCTCCAGCAAGCAAAAAGATCTGCATGCTCGTATTACATAAATCGGATCTCGACTTAATACTGAGTCACGACATTTGAAATAACGCCATAGGTAGTTGGTAGATCAAAAGGCCTGCTGCCACAGCTGGAAAAATTCCTAGAGGAAACACTGCACACACACTCATACACTATGGGCAATTTTTATTTACCCAATTCACCTATATCGCATGTAGGGGGAAACCGGAGCACCCGGAGGAAACTCACACGTACACTGGGAAAACATGCAAATTCCACACAGAAATGCCAACTACCCAAGCAGGGACTCAAACCAATGACCTTCTTGCTGTGAGGTGACAGTGTTTACAACTATGCCACCCCTTAAATTGAAATCCTAATTAAGAATGAAGTGCATAATAAAATCATGCCTCATGTACTAGTACGTTGACAATTTCTATACAAAACGTCTATTAATATTATGATCACTCATGAAAGTTTAGTAAATCATTGGTATTGGAACTTTCTATGAAATGGGTACATTGATCCTTTAATCACCCTCAAAATATTAAATGCTGTTTACAAAATTTCATCAAAATATAATAACATTAAAATCTAATATTCTAACTATTTTAATCCAGTGTTTTCCCTACCATTATAAAAGGGGGCACCTTAGCACATTAAGTACCCTCCATCCACTTTAAAGTCAGGGCATTTAGCAAGACATCCACTGTTCAATAATATGCATATGCAAATTGCTTTTCTTTTTTTTGGTGTTGCAAGTTTAAAAATTAAATTTAGCTTTTTTTTTTTTCATGCCTTATTTTACTCTCTGAACTGTCTCTGTTACGCATGGGATGATAACCGTTTTCAAGGTATACAGCAGTTTTTTTCTGCTATACCATTCGTACGGTATATGTAAAATTTTTTATGTTTTTTTTTGTTTTGTTTGTTTTTTTAGCACAGCAGTATCTCTAGCAGAAAATATATCCAAAGATGTCGTTTTAAATTGTAAAGGAATCTGTGTTTTATAAACTAATGAAGACAGCAGAAGTCAATCACTCATTTGAATGATTATTTGGCCAGACATGGTTACTGTTCCAAAATTTTATAAATGTTTCTCAAAATAAAATATATTGCGTTCAATGGGGAAAATTTAGGTTTTTGTTTTTTTACCAGACATTTAAAAATATATATATTTTAGAGCAGTAATCACAATACCGTAAAACCGTGATATTTTTATCCAAGGTTATCATAACGTCAGAATCTTATACCGGCCTATGCCTAGTTTCTGTGCTTGTTTTAATGCATGTCCCTATGTGCTCAGGGTACACGGCTTCCAGTGAGTAAACATCCAATCAGAGAGGGTTAAAGTTATGGAGGCTCAATGCTTTGGATTAGAAGTGCAATGGTTCTCGGTTCTGTTCTCCACCCATATTTTGGCAAATTTTGCACCATGGATTATATCGAATCTGACAACATGTTAAATCTACATTCTGTAAAACTTACAATGTGTAAAACTGATTTTGGTTAATGTATGTTTCACTCAGTGGATATGCATTCTAGATACTAAATAAGTCATGACAGCATTAATAAAAACTAATTTATTAAAATGAAAGTGACATGTAACTAAGTGGAATCTGTACTCTGCATTTCACCCATCCAAATGCACAAGCACAGTAGTGAAAACTAAAAGGGAGGTAACTCAAACTCAGTTACCATGGTAAGTTACTCTATGAACCCAACCTGGTCAGAAGACGATTTTCTTCAGTAAACTTACAGTTTCTTTAGCTCTTATGTCTCTTTTTAAAGTGCAAGCTATATTTAAAAAAAACTTCATTTATGCACATTGCAAAGAAAGCTTTTCTTATTAAGCATTTTATTATATTTCAAGTATAAATGATTTTTAAAAATCTTAAATTAAGATTTAATTATCAGAAAACGTATGTTTTTTTCCTAGGGGTATTTAAGGGCATTGTACTTAAAAATCTGACAGTACAAAATACATAATTCTGCACCTAAATTTCATACTATAAATTTCATGAATGATATCCAAAAGCTGACGTTCATATAATTATTAATCACCTATTTCTAAAAGGTCTGTCTCTAAAAGTGAGGGGGACGTATAAAAGTGAGGGGGCCGTATAAAATTATTTACATTTATTGCAAAGAACTGCTTCTTTTACGCAGTATATAGCAAATCTTGAGCCAGATCTATTTATCTAGAGCTATTTGCACTTAATGTAAATAAGATATATAAATATGCTAATTACACACTATAAAAAAGCCGCTGCAGTATTATATTTCTTTTAGCTTGTTGGCAAATCATTTGCAATATAAGAAAAAAACTATCTTAATCTTACTATCTTAATATTAGTTACAAACTTAATATTAGTTATTTAATTCCCCATGAAATACCATGAACACGAATGGTCTTTTAGCGTGTGTCGTTGCCATGGTAAATCTTAATATCGGTACTGATGATGGCTTTTTAGTGATGGAGCATGCGCTGAACTAAAAAACCAACAGCTCAATTTTCTATCTCAGAATAACTCAACTCTGAGTTGCTTGATCCACTCTAATGAAACAGACCCCAGGTCACCTCACAACTGCAACGTTGTTATTGTTGTGATGATAACTAAAATTAGACGGGGTAATTTTTTGGTCCCGCTTGGCTCCGCAAATTGTCACCACGAAGCTCTTAACGTGTAAAATTTGAAGAGTGTAAATAAAATAAAGCATATTTTATGTTTAAAGTAAAGTCCTTACCTGCTCACATCGCTAGTAAAAACCGCCGAGAAGTGGGTGCGCTTGCATATGACGTAATCATTACGAGACGCTCAGAGTAATATTTGTCAGGCTTAAATTAAAATAAATTATAATTTGATTAGACTGCCTGTGAAATGTCCAGCAAGCATTAATGAAAGAGTTAAGTTCAAAAATGCGAGTTTGCATAAAGCAGATTACAAGATTAAGGTAAAGTTGATTATATTCGCAACTTTCTCCTTAATGAAATGATTTCAGAAAAGTGTCTTTAATTGCAATTCTCAATCCGAAAATCATATTAGCAGCCAACGACTATCAAAGTACACCGTTCACAGTCAATTCAATATACTAAAGTCATTCTTACATACGATTTTAGAGCAATATTCAAAGTAGCATGGTAAAAATAATATAGAGCTTGTCACAAGTCATTATGAATCTGTTTTTGGCGTCTTATGAATGTCTTTCATGTTTTTTTACATTTTTATTATTATTTTTTTATTATTATTGCAATTATCTTTGGAATTTTTGTTTGTTGCCTGTTTTTGCTGTATTTGTAAACTACTAATGCATAATAAAAAATAAAAAATAAAAAAACTTTTACCTTAGTGACCACAAGAGGGAGATGTAGACATTCAAATATTTAGTTATCGCTGAAATTATTCCCGCTTAAACTGTTTAAATAAAGCCTTTAGGAAAACTAACATCGTATTTCTTGTATTAAAAGTCTTTAAGCCGTGTTTTTTTTTACTTTCTTTCTTGCGCATTGCTTAACATTTATGACAATTATTACAAGTACCATGGTTAAAATGGTTGTATTGCAAAGTGTTTCATGCTGAGGCTTAACTACAATGAACTATTATTTGTTTGATTATTTATTAAATTATTTATTAATTTTCTTTTCGGCTTAGTCCCATTATTAATCTGGGGTCGCCACAGCGGAATGAACCGCCAACTTATCCAGCAAGTTTTTTGCTGCGGATGCCCTTCCAGCTGTAATTCATCACTGGGAAACATCCATACACACTCATTCACACACATACACTACGGACCATTTAGCCTACCCAATTCACCTATACCACATGTCTTTGGACTTGTGGAGGAAACCGAAGCACCTTCTGGAAACCCACACGAACACAGGGAGAACATGCAAACTCCACACAAAAATGCCAACTGACCCAGCCGAGACTCGAACCAGCGACATTCTTGCTGTGAGTCGATCGTTCTACCTACTGCAACACCGTGATTCAAAGTTTCATAAATACAGTATAGGACTAAATGTTTGATTGCTGTCAGGTCTTCTTTCTGTTTTGCATGTGGTTTTTATTTAGCATTTTAATGCATTAAAACATCACAAGATACTTCATGCACTCTGACATAACCGATCTACTCAAACGGAGATGTGTTGTGGTCTTTTGTCAGTAGTGGTTCAGGCATCAATAACTGAACAAAAAATGTGCAAAGAAATGCTGTGGAGGTGTATGTGGTTTAAGAGTTGCAGAATAACTTTTGCCCTGTAATAAACCTACAAACTAAAGCATATGAATAACAAAGCATAACAAAATGATCTTGAGATCTCATGAGCGAAAACCACTATCATTTTTAACAATAATAAAATGTTTGTGTCTTTGTTGTACAGGAAATAGTGGCGTACCAGAACCCAGTGTGTCAAAAAAAAAACTTTATATTATAGGTCTCAAATTGGATTCCTGGAGGGCCGCAGCTCTGCACAGTTTTACTCCAACCTTAATCAAACACATTTGATCCAACTTATAAAGCTGTTCAAGACTACTAGAGACTATTAAGCAGGTGTGAGTTAGCTAAACTATGCAGAGCTGCGGCTCTCCAGGTATTGGGTTTGAGACCATTGCTATATAGGTGAATAAGTGTGTATATAACCTAAGTTACATTTGATCAGTGTAGAAATTGGCACATGTTAATTTCATGCTCTAGTCTAGGATTGCATATGGATGTAATGTGTTTCTGTCTCAAAACCACTTACCATTAGACTGAGTTAAAACCACATCCTCATAAACAGCCGGATCTCGTACAGAACTTCAGTTTTCAGTCAGCTACAGTATCTATTGAGTAATTTTCCATGTTTTATTTGTGAATTGATGTCAGAAACTAAAGTTTTACTAGTCTAGTTATCATTTACTGCACTTTTTTTTTACTGAGCTTCAGCTAATAAATGTCAAATTTTATGCATCCACAGAAATGTGGTTATACATCTTATTTAACAGAGTTATAAATTACAGATCATATTACTGATTAGTTTTTGATATGAATGTTACTCTGTGTCTTCATTAGAAATAATTAATGATTGTGGGCAGAACAGAGATATCTGTGAACCATCAACACAATGAAAGTCATTCAGAAAGAGGAGTAGGAGTCAGTGGGTTGATTTTATTGTGTTTTGTGCATATTATATTTAATATTGGCAATTCAATTAGAAATATAATTTTCTAGTATTTTAGCTCAAAATATTTTTTAGCTCATAAAAACTTTTATTAATTATTTTTCATAAAAGACATATCTAAAATTAGTAGTTTCAAATGATTTCAGAGTATGAAATGGTTAACAGGGTTTTAAATAAGGGTCCGTGCCAATGACAAATAAATTATTTTCAATAATATTTTTGGTAAGTTTTGCATACAGTTACACATAAATGACTAAAAACTCTGTTTTTGCATGCCAAACCAGTAGATGGTAGTGTCACTTTAATGTAAAACAGTGTTATTGATAATTTTTATTCCTTAATTGATGATTTTTATTCATTTTTATAACACATATTTTTAAGGTGCAGTATGTAACTTTGACGTAAATTTTTGCACTCCTGGATCAAAACAAACTGAAGCTCGGTTTGCCAGATTAAGGACAGGATCGAGTGATTTAAACTGTGTTCTAAATAAAAGCAACAGCACCCGATAGAAGTAATATCTTCCATATTAAATGAAGTTTTTGTCAAAACCATCACCTCGAATTGATATATTAGAAATGGCTTCTATTTCTCACAGCTGAACAACAGAATCCTATGACAGAGATCACCTCAGGTACACCTCATGTGCTTTATTTAGTGCTAAATGCTAACAATGTGAGTTTGAATGCTATTTTACATGACATTTATTGCCATATACTGAAAGCAGCAGCAGATAGTTCACCTCAGATCTTGAAAATAAAATAAACCGTTTGAAATTGAACTTTAGAACTAAACATGTGATTCAGCATCTAAATTTAATAATGTAAAGAGGGCTAATGTGTATTAAATAGATTATAAATCTTACCATTTCTTGAGTGAGTGCATATTCTGTGCTTCTGAATGACTGTATTTTTGTCGTGTTTCGTCTGGTGCAAACAGCCAGATTGCTTATCACTGCGTATCTCATCATGAAGCGTCTTGTTAGGACATGCGGTTACAATGTAACCTGCTCACCTAATGTTTACGTTTGTATTTATATTATTTGCTAATTAATAACCTCATGTGGAACTGAATCTGTCTCATTTTAGAGTCTACTGTCCACAGGAGGTCACATTTTGGTCACAGACGCATGTTTTCAGAGCCTTTCTGAATGAATAAATGAAATGTGCGGTTTTCCACCAAGGCAACCGAGAGTGCTGAATTATAATTGGCTAAACTGGCATTTTGCAGGTTAACTTTACCAAAACAAAGAGAGCGTTCTGGCACAGAAAAAAAAATTCAAAGCAGAATATCTGACTTCAGCATTGTTTTTCAGATAAACAGGTATGTTCGCTTAGCATGTTTCTTAAATATCTGGAAACATATTATGGTATTTTTATGCTTTAGAAGAGTCAAAAACTTACATACAGCACCTTTAATACACACTTTATAGATACTTTATAGATAACAGTTCTGTAAATCTTGCATTTTCAGGATGAAAAAAACTAGCTGCAAGTAAATGAAAGATCAAAACACAAAAAAAGTTCATCTGTAAATGTATGAGCAAACTCAGGGTTACAGGATAAAATTGGATGTTACATCAATAGTCAACAGCCAATCATGTCTTTTTTACTAAGATTGACTTCTTAAGCTGCGGTCACACTGCACTTTTTACCTCATAGACTTCCATTCATACCAAAGCGAATGTGACAAACCGGAAATGCAAGCTTGTGCATTGCAAAGTTCAAGCTTGGTGAATTCTAACCTGCAAAATCACATCACGTAACTGCATGTGACTAATCAAAGATCAAAACACTACCTCTCTGTACAGAAATTTTAAATATGGACCAATCACTCACTTTTTTAAATGTCAACTTGTTTAATCCCGCCCTTTTTCGCAGCGCCGTACAACAGAATTTCACATGCTGGAACTCTAGTGTGACCATGGTATAGGAGAGAGGATTGAACATTTTACTGCCAAAGACTGACAAGGCATTAGTGGTACTGATTGAGCCAGATCAGTTGTTTTCTCCACAGGTCTCTAAACAGAGCTGTATTGAACCCACTGCTCTGATAGTACAGCAGCTTCTGGTGATTTGTCACTTTAAACAATACACAACAGGTTCCTTTATTACTTGCAGTTGCCATATGACTGGATGATTGTTTGGCCTTATGTAGGTACAGTAGGTCTATTCAGCACAGCAGCTCTTTAAAAACCCACAAGAAATGCCATTATTAAGATTAAAGTCCCTAGGAGCCATGCCATCACAATTGTCCTTTATAAAAGAACAACAAACCAGCAGATTTTTCCATTCGGACACAAACACTCTATTGACTGAAAGTGATATGTATAAGCCAAGGTTTTTCAATCCCAATCCTCACGGCCTACCAAATTGCATGTTTCGCTCGTCTCTCTCTTTTAGCACACCGATAACAGTCTTGTCATTTAGATAACAGACACTGCTCTCAATTCCCTTTTCCTTCAATGCACTGTACCTGAACGTGAGAAACCTTTATTTAACTTGAGAAAGTTCAGTCAAAGGCATTGCCTGCAGCAGCTTACTAGTGGAGCGTGAAGCGTGACATAATATACCTCTGTTAATAAATACAATATAAATTCACATGTCAAATCACATTAGAATGAAACATGCTCCCTTCAAACTGAAATCTCCATTTTCCAGGGCACTTATCGTTAAATTAGAACAAACGTCTGAAGTGAAAAGAAAATCATACAAAAAGTGCAGTGAAGTGGGGTGTGAGGAGCGGGATTTAGAAATGCTGATATAAGCCAATCAGAATCAAGCATTCAACAACCCAGCAGTTTAAAAGTCAATCTGCTTTCATGATCCTGTGAACCCAGAATTGGTCAAACAAAACCGAAACTTACCTGATTAAGTAAGTAATCCAGCTTTGTGGTACAGCACAGGAATTAGCTGGCTAGCCCATTCATTTTCAGGTTAGTTTGACCAATTCTGGTTTTTAGGTATTCTACCATAAATGCAGCTTGACTTTAACCAC
Source organism: Danio tinwini (assembly GCA_903798205.1). Lineage (NCBI taxonomy): Eukaryota > Metazoa > Chordata > Actinopteri > Cypriniformes > Danionidae > Danio > Danio tinwini. The sequence goes on from CAIGQZ010032594.1 coordinate 9,004,512, forward strand.
TCTTTGTTGCCATGTTATTTACACTACACAGCTAATCTGTTCTGTGACAGGTTATGTTCTGGTATCGAGATGACACAAACCGAGATTAAACCAAACAACTGTGAACAAAGTGACACATCAAAGCCACTGCCCAGTTTCTTGTGCTCCAAATTAAATGCCACTATTACTAAAACCTAATCGTTTGAAGATTATTATAATTACTTCAGATGATATACTTATTATATCTGTAATCCACTACATGTATGTAATGTCTACTACACCTACACCAACCCTTAACCCAACCTCACAGTAACCTTTTGTTTTATTAATGTCTACTACACCTACCCAAAACCTAAACCCAACCTCACAGTAACCGGTTGTGTTTTATTAACATCTACTACACCTACGCCAACCCTCAACCCAACCTCACAGTAACCTGTTGTGTTTCATTAACGTCTACTACACCTACGCCAACCCTCAACCCAACCTCACAGTAACCTGTTGTGTTTTATTAACATCTACTACACCTACGCCAACCCTAAACCCAACCTCACAGTAACCTGTTGTGTTATATTAACGTTTACTACACCTACTACGCCAACCCTAAACCCAACCTCACAGTAACCTGTTGTGTTTTATTAACGTCTACTATACGCCAACCCTAAACCCAACCTCACAGTAACCTGTTGTGTTATGTTAACGTCTACTACACCTACGCCAACCCTAAACCCAACCTCACAGTAACCTGTTGTGTTTCATTAACGTCTACTACACCTACGCCAACCCTCAACCCAACCTCACAGTAACCTGTTGTGTTTCATTAACGTCTACTACACCTACGCCAACCCTCAACCCAACCTCACAGTAACCTGTTATGTTTTATTAACGTCTACTACACCTACACCAACCCTCAACCCAACCTCACAGTAACCTTTTGTTTTATTAATGTCTACTACACCTACACCAACCCTTAACCCAACCTCACAGTAACCTTTTGTTTTATTAATGTCTACTACACCTACACCAACCCTCAATCCAAACTCACAGTAACAACATCTCTAAATGTAAGATGCTTAAAGTTCAATGCTAAGGGACACATTGGCTTTTACAAAGTTAGCTTAACAAAGCCAACAGTGAACGAAGTTTGGGTACTACAAAAAAAAAGTATCCGGATTAGTAAGAAGATCACAAATGCTTCAGGTTTCGCGCATTCACCATGCGATTACACCCTGTGCAGTGAAGGGGCGTGGCCAGAGGCGATGTAATGTTATAGCAGAGAAAGCTAAAATGCCATCCAAACTATGCTTTTTCCAAAGAGCTTGTTCTGTTCCTGTATTCGGGCTTCCAAAGGACACAACCCAAAGAGAGAAGTGCTTACAGTTTCATTTTAATTATGTTCTAGAGAATTATAAAAAAGATATAGCTCGCATTTGACAAAGGACCACTTCCAGAATCTCTCCCAGTTCAGTGCTGGATTCGGCTAAAACTCCTAAAGCAGCTCCAACCATAATAAACAAAGCTGTGGATTGTGAGCCACAACCTGTAAGTATTTTTATTTGATAAAACCAGGGCTTAATTTGTGCCAGAAAATGCCAGATCTGGATCCGCCACCTCTGAAATCTGAACCGGCACCTCATTTTACCGATCCCCCTCATCAACCGCCCCGTCCACTGTTCACTTTCACTTTCTTCCGCAACTCCCCAACCCTGTTCACTTTCGTCTGCGACACCCCTCCGTCATACACCTTCAACACCCCCCTCCCCGCTCTACACTTTCCCTCGCAATTCACAAATTAAGCACTGGGTAAAACTGATCTATTACATGCATAGTGTCTAGTGTTAACGGTATGGGAAATGGGAATGCTGTTTGGCACCGCCAACAATTTAGCTAGAAATTCATATTTATCAGTCAAACTGCTGTAAGCATCCAGAATATTCATCAGCGCTGCACTGTCTCTCTATACGGAAGCTTTCCCTGTGTTCTACATCTCAAATAACAAACTCAAAAGAAATGTGAACAATTCATATTACTTACACATGCTTATTCCAAACATATGTGACAGACACTTGTCAGATTTTATTTTAGAGAGCAGGGGTGAGGTTCAGCTGTTTCATCATAATCTTATGTTTAAAGCTCACACTGACACGGCTGCTACTCTGACTAACAGGATTTACACAGCCTTGGCAAAGTGTTTGCTATTGACTGGGCGTGACGCTTCCCAGTGAAGTGGAGCCGATCCATGAATCACAGCACATTATGTTAGCTGACTAATCAGAGCCTCTTGAGGGTGGGCCTTTCGGGGGAACTAGTAAATATGACAGTCATTTTCATGTTAGGGGAGTAGCTGTATATAATTAAAGCAAGATATATGGAAGAATAAGAGAATTATTTTTACAAATGAAGCATGAGCACATTGCTTTGCATCTTATAAACACAGTCAATCCTTAAAACACACTCTAGACCACCCTTTTAATGTCTACTACACCTTCACAAACCCTAAACCCAACCTCACAGTAACCTGTTGAGTTTTATTAATGTCTACTACGTCTACCCAACCCAACCTACCTGTGGTGTAAGTCTCTCTCACTTGAAAGTCTCCGGGCTGCAGCAATACCTATTGCCAAAGCCTGATTGCACTGATTTGATATTGTCATTTCTAAACTAATGCTGTAATCTGGAGTTTGTTAAGCCACCATCACGGTACTGGCCCCTGGTTTGTGGATTTAGACTAAAAAGATTTTGCATTTCTCCTAACAGGATCTCCAGACCTCCTCCTGGACAGACATCACCCTACAAATTTCAGCTCCAACCACAATAAAAACACACCTGGACTAGTTAACCAAGGTGTTCATGGATGTTAGACCATTACAGGCAGGTATACAGGATAAGGGTTAGAACCAAAGTGCTGTTTTTAGCTGCCTAAATAAAAAATGTCTAATGCACTTTCAGCTGTGTTTTTTTTTACACACAGCAGACATTTTTGTGGTTTTATTTTACACAGAGCAGATATTTTTTGTGTCATTGCTCCACCCATATACCATCTGCTTCTGCATGCCTGCAAAAATAATATATGGCATAATAATATTCAGAGTGACCTCTGTACTCGCTTAACCTTTCAAATCAGCTGCATTTTTTGGCATAGAGGCTGAACAACATATTTCAGTCTCCACCCTTCTGTAGTGCATTGCTGCGTGCTGACATTTTCGCTATAGGGAATTCAGAAATTTTCGTTTAAAAATGTGCTATTATTCAAGACTTCCTGTCACACATGTTAAGCATCTAAACTGCTCAAGCAGAAGTACTAGATTTGATGATGTGTGCATTAGTGGTCTTGCTCTCATTTACAGACCCGTCCTTCTGGTCAAATGCATATCAAGAGTGTTGAAAGAGTACAGGAAGTAGCTTTTGGCAAGTAAAAGTGACTGTCTTGAGTAAAAAAGGAACATCATAAGACTAAAAATCAAGAGCTTTAAATCTGAATTTTAGGATATATTTATGGCCATGGCTTACATTGAAGTGTCAAGATGAGAAATGTGTCATCAGATTATTGTGAGAACTATTTTACAATTTTTAGAAAGTAATAAAATCAATCTGGTAGTCCATTAATCCATTACAACTTCTAAGTACTTTGCTCTATAAGAGAACCACAAGGACATCTGTAACGCCCAGAGAAAATGAGTAAAGTAGATTAGAAAATCATTTTGGTAAGTTTTGATACTAACAGTTTTACTAATATTAAAGGGGAAAATGTAACATTATATACAAAATGTTGGGTCCCAATTTTTTTATTAAGTGGCCCTAATTAACATGTACTTGCATTTAAATCAATAATTTGGTACAATGCACATACATATTATGTACATACATTTTTACATTGTACTTATACATTTAAAATTACCTGAATAAATTACAAGTAATATGATTTTTTGCAAGTAATGTAACATTATAAAAAGTTATCATCATAGTCCATTACACCGTTAAGGCAATTTAGCTCATTTAGATGACAAAAACCCACAGAAGCATCTGTAATACTCAGAGATTTTTTAAATAAAAATGTATTCATTTATTTTCCTTCAGCTTAGTCCCTTGTTTATCAGGGGTCACTACAGTAGAATGAACCACCAACTTATCCAGTATATGTTTTACACAGCGGATGCCATTCCAGCCGCAACCCATCACACCACACACATACACTACAGCCAATGCTATTCAATTCTAGCGCATGTCTTTTCATGTTTTTTAATTAAATGCTTATTTATTCATGTATTCAGGCTGAAGATTCATGGGAAGATGAAGATTCATGGCAAGCTGTCACGATTCGGTGCTATGTTATTTACATGAGCACATAGACAGCGATAGAGTAATGTAAACCTTGAAAACACACAAATACTAAACATACTCCAAAGTTGAACGTCATCCAACATGAAATAAGACCAGACATTCTTCAGTTCCTTCCCTCAGGAAGAGCTAAAAATAGACTGAGATCATGATAAACTAAATTACATACAAGTGAAGGGTTAATTCTGGTGGGAAACAGAACAGTGGAAAACTAGGTAAAACTCAGAAATACAAATGCAAGTCCATAACTGTTAGATAACCGTTATGTGTCCAGATTTAAAACTTTTTGTTTCTTTTGACTGTTTTGCATCTGAGCTGACAGATCAAATGGAGGTGCATGAATGGTGTCATGCACTGTGACACATTACTGTACCTGCTCTAGATGAGATGCGCTGTGGTCTTTGGTAAGATGTGGTACGGTTGACTACTAAAGGAGATACGAGATGCAGAACATGACCTGAAAAACTGTTTGTGGGAAAAGCTCACAGCCTGTCATGACAGAAGTAAATATGTCACAGCATTTAGTTATAACATACTTTATCACAGAATTATCAACTTAAAGTCATTCAGATGAACTTTTAGCAGAAACTGACACTAAAGGCTGTCATCTTGAACTGGAACATGCTCACATGCTAAGGAAGTTGCAAAGAAACGTGATGGCGCAGAAGCAAGACGAGAAAAAATAGTTGACGGAAACTCATATGACTTGCTCAGAGGAAATAAAATTCAGCATTGAGAATGGCTGACAATGACCTTGAGTTCTCATGAAACAAAGAGTCAAGTGAGATGAAGACCTAATAAGGAATAAGCCTTGAATATAGAAAACTCTTGTGGTAAAGTTTAACAACTCATATATCATTTGTAGTAAAAACTAACATGAATATGAATGGTGTTCAACAAACAACATTTAGTGTGCTTTTTCTCCCCAAAAAGAGCTTCAAACAAAAATGGTGCTGCTCATAAGTCCCAGATACACCATTTTCTTGAGGGGGTTCTTTACAGGAAGTGTGGCCAACCAAAAACCAAGTGTCAGAAAATCACTAGATAGTGTGAAATAGCGGTGACAGAAATGAAATCACATGAACTAGTAAAGTGATAGTTTACCTAAGCATAAAACTAAACTTATTCAACCTCTATGAGTTTATGAGTTTCTTTCCTTTTCTGAACACACAATTCTGAAGAATGCTCTTTGTCTTTGCTCAAATGGGTCAATCAGTCCCAACAAAGCATTTAAAAATATATCTTCTACTGTGTTCAACAGAAGAAAGAATCTCAAATAGGTTTTGAACAAGTGACAAGTAAGTAAATAAAGCCAGACTTGTTTGTTTGTGAACTACTCCTTCAGTCATCTTGGGTATTTTGTACCTATTTAGACAACATATTCTTCTTATAACATTAGAACATTTGCCTCGTCTTTCCAAAGTGGACACAATAGACTTGTGGTTTAGGTGATATGCAAATGATAGAAAATGTAACATTCTCATGCCATCCCTACTAAAATAAAACATCTTGAACCAACCTAAGCTGGTTGGCTGGTTTAAGCTAGTCGACCAGCCTGGATTTAGAGGGCTTTGGCCATTTCCAGGCTGGTTTTAGCCATTTTCAGTCTGGTCTTCGCTCGTCAAGCTGGCTTTAGCTGGTCACTCCAGCTGGCTGGAAATGGCCAAACCCCTGTTAAAGGGCCATGAAACCCCCCTCTTTCAGTTCAAGTCTACCTCAGAATAGGGTATATGCCAAAGTATGCTAAAGGACTTTTAATTTGCCAGTAACCTGGGTTAAGCGCTTCCGGAGAACTGTATGCCATCGCAAAATCAGCGCATTTAAGGTCTGTTTTCTTTACAAATCAGCGATCTATACTGGCTATGTGATATCTGATATAAATTGGATCTCAGATTGTACAAGAAGCACTGCATTAAGTTACATTTTTTCCCGTCATGTCTTTATAATATGAGCATTTATTTTACCTAGTATATTCAATGGAGCTTCTGCGCTAGCCTGCCAATTCTGACGGGCGTGAGCGAGTAAACGGCTTTTTGTCTCGTTTTACGGTTGAGCAACTAAATGAATGCCAAAGTCTATTTAACTGATTGTATTTTAATTACATTACAACATCGATGCTGTAAAACGTATAAAATGAAAAAAAAACTCACAATAACAGGTCACCGGAAGTTTATCAAGTTGGGAACAACACTAGCTCGGCATATACCCCATAAAAATAAAAATGCTTCATGATGGGCGTGGAGTGCTGAGAACAGAGGGAGGAGTGGGCGTGGCCGGCAGAGCAGGAGAAAAAGAAGGGCTTTTGTCAGTTGGCTCACCAGCTCAAAATAAAAAAAAATCAATGCAAAAATGTGAGAAGACACATGATTTTATAGTTTACAAAGTTAAAATGCAAAGAAATAAACAGTAATTAATTTAATTACATATATGATAGGCTGTTTGTAATTTCATATACATATAAAACCACAATTTGTTATATCATTATAATCATGTTTGTATAAATGCTATAAATGAGAAGGACTTCTCTCCTTATAAATCCCGGATCTATACATATCCACAATACATGGATAGCAGTGCAGCAGGTCTCTTTCCCTATCTATTCCAACCATTAGCCCTGCTGGTAATCTGGAAGATTTTAAATATGTGCGAGCATGGCAATGTGTCTGAATGGTAACGAACCATTCTCCATTCCACCATTCTCTAATTATCGTACAGCTCTCCCGACAAAAAATGCTTGCTGCACACAAACAGGTTGGCTGTATCAGCCCTGACAGCATAGCGGAGAAAGCCATGCAACAAACCCTGTGGATCATGGAAACAAACACATACAAGCCCTCATGAATGGCTAAATACTGCATGCCGTGTCTCACAGCTTGGTAGGTCTGTGGTCTGTTTGCTTTAGGCATGGTCCGGGATAAGATTCTGATGATATGACAACCATGGATAAAAATATCACGGTTTCAGGTATCATTGTATTATAAATCACTGCTTATGGGCAGTTATTTTGCAGTATAATTCTGCACTCCCTGTATTTCTCTCAAATTATTGCGTTTATCAAGGGTCGAACAGCAGATCATCAGCCGTGGAAGGGTAAAGTAGGCTATATTTTATCATCTTTAGCTATCACCCCTTGATCACTTATGTAACTGTACTCAAGATCATGACAGGAAGAAGTTAAGAGGGTATGGAGAAGCGGCAAACCACAAGCTGAACAGGTAATCTTGCAAAGAATCTCTGGGCTATGTCACATCGCACATCTTCATCCTGTTTGTGTCAATGCATTTCTTTTAATGCCCATATAGTTACTGCAAGGTAGGCCTACATAAAAGTTTAGTAAAAGTTTACTGTTGATCTTGCTCAGTATGATGATGATAAAGATGTTAAGACCCCTGAAGTGAGAATGCGTTGGGTTAAAGTGATATTTTCCTTCATTTTAAACTCAAAGTGAAAGACTGAACATCAAGAAGTGCATTTTTAGTTCTGTATTTTGTAATGCGAGTGTCAGGTACAGACGGATCACTAGCTATTTTTATCAAAGCCTTTGCGTGTACATTCTAGACTAACGCGCTTTTATTTGCAAACTGTTGATACTTTAAAAACGATACTTGGCTAATGTGGATTTTTGTAGCACTCATCGCAGTATTAGCCTATTTAGCCTAATTTGTTGAATGCTTTTGGATCAACAAACGCACTCCAGGCTAAATGAGGTGTTTTTATATGCGGAAATGAAGGGATTCAGGATTATGATTCGTAACTCTTCTTTCATCTGTCTGTGGATTTGGTTCTTAAGTGGTGAGTTTATTCAGTTGTTTATTTAATTACAGTTAAAGTCAGAATTATTAGTTAGCCCCCTGTTTATTTTTTTCCCCAATTTCTGTTTAACGGAGAGAATATTTCTTCAACACATTTCTAATCATAATAGTTTTAATAACTCATTTATAATAACTGATTTATTGTATCTTTTCCATGATTACAGTAAATAATACAGCTTAAAGTGACATTTAAAGGCTTAACTAGGGTAATTAGGTTAACTAGGCAGGTTAGGGTAATTAGGCAAGTTATTGTACAATGATGGTTTGTTCTGTAGACTATCAAAAACAAATATAGCTTAATAATTTTATGCTTTTAAAAACTGCTTTTATTCTAGCAGAAATAAAACAAGTAAGACTTTCTCCAGAAGAAAAAATATTATCAGACATACTGTAAAAATTTCCTTGCTTTGTTAAACATAATTTGGGAATATTTAAAAAAGAAAAAAAAATTTAAAGGGTGGCTAATAATTCTGACATTAACTGTACACACACACACACACGCACGCACGCACGCACGCACGCACGCACGCACGCACGCACACACACACACACACACACACACACACACACATATATTTATTTTATATATAATGAGTTTATTTATATAAATACCACATGAGGGGGCAACAGACATAATAATTTACATTTTAAATATGGCATAACACTTGAAATACCATAAACCAATTATTTTGATAGTTTTTCCATGACTAACAACTCTACAGTTGTAACAACTCTTAACATTCATTAATTCATTCATTCATTTTCTTTTCAGCTTAGTCCCTTTATTAATCCGGGGTCGCCACAGCGGAATAAACCAACAACTTATCCAGCACGTTTTTACGCAGCAGATGCCCTTCCAGCCGCAACCCATTTCTGGGAAACATCCACACACACACTCATTCACACTCATACACTATGGACAATTTTAGCCTACCCAATTCACCTGTACCGCATGTCTTTGGACTGTGGGGGGAAACCGGAGCACCTGGAGGAAATCCACGTGAACACAGGGAGAACATGCAAACTCCACACAGAAACGCCAACTGACCCAGCCGAGGCTCAAACCAGCAACCTTCTTGCTGTGAGGCGACAGCACTACCTACTGCGCCACTGCGTCTAACTAAAACCAGTGTCAGAAAAATCGAGTCTGGCTGCAGACGCAATCTGAGAGCTGCATGCAATGCTTTTAAATGGGCTCACCTAACCCCACCTCTAACCCTACCCGTTGCCGTGACGTCACTAGCTCCATTGAGTGCATTGTGTCTGACAGATGCAATCGCAGCTTGTAACATAAAGGCTGCATCCAGACACAAATATATAAAGGGGCTATTATTGAAAAAAGGGGCTTAAGGTGCTAATAATTTTGACCTTAAAATAGTTTTAAAAAAATTTAAAACTGCTTTTATTCTAGCTGAAATAAAACAAATAAGACTTTCTGCAGAAAATAAATATTAGCAAACATACTGGTAAAATTTCCTTGTTCTGTTAGGCTCTGTTAATTTGGGAAACATTTAAAAAAGAAAAAAAATTCTAAGAGGGTTTAATAATTCTGATTTCAACAGTATTTGTTTTATATGTAGTTAAATTCATCATTTAGCAACTCCACTCGCTGACTACGTCTTCTGTTTCATTATGACAGTAACTTCAAGTTGCCTGCTGTTGTCGCAAATAACAGTACAGCAGTGTGAAAGCCTTCACAACTCGCAGCCTTGTACTCACGCTCAGCGGAGGCTCGCACTGCGAAGCCAGTCGAAAGTATAAATCAGCCTTAACTCATCAAAACATTCATAAAAATTAAAAGTCCATCTGCATACTTCTGCATATACCCTATTGACATCAATACTTACAATAAATGGAAAGTGAAACTTTTGAAAAATATCCCCAC
>CAIGQZ010032594.1:9029853-9042956 GCA_903798205.1 Danio tinwini
GTCCATATGTGTTTTGGGGTGGGAGGACTCAAGGAGAGAATGCAATTGAACCACAGACTGCATGTCTAGGTTAATGTTGACAGCGTGATTTTTTTAAGCGGATTCAATTATTGGTGGGGACATTTCAATGGCCTGTGGATATTGATGGGGACGTGTCCCCTCCGTCCATCCTAAATCTACGCCCCTGTGCAGGTGTCTGTGGTCCATCACTGACTCGGTAGGTGCAGAGAATAGTGTCAAACAGCCGTGTCTCTACCTGTCGCAAAACACGGTGAAAATCCTACACAATGGTAATAGTTTGATTAAAGTGATTGCATGTCTAATAAATCAGCATCTGATTTCTGTTTAGTTTGATTATGACCTCAATTGGATTATTCTAAAATCTCTGTTTATATGGTAGACTCAGAGTATTATCCTAATCGTATTAAAATTTAGTTATTTGTGTCCATGTAATCGTACTCGATGTCTCTTATCCTTTTGCTAATTAAGACAAACTAAAGGTGAAGATACAGATTTTATTGAGTCATGTTTGGTAATGCGGAGTTGCATCTGATCAATGATTTCTTGACGATTGACCATTTAAAGAGTGACTTCTTGCTCTGATTTCAGACATTTTTTCCGCTCATGTCTTTTTAGTTGTATAGATTGACTAAATCTCCTGTCACAGCGTGAACACTTGTACGGCTTCTCTCCAGTGTGGACCCTCTCGTGTTTTAACAGATCTGATAACTGATTACATCTCTTGTCGCAGTATGAACACTTGTAAGGCTTTTCTCCAGTGTGGATCCGCTCATGTTTTTTCAAAGTAGAAGATCGACTAAAGGTCTTGTCACAGTGTGAACACTTGTACGGCTTCTCTCCAGTGTGGAGCCTCTGATGCAGTTTCACTTCGCCTTCTGTAAAAAAAGTCTTCCCGCAAACGAAGCACACTTGATTCTTTACGCCGCTGTGTCTTATTTGGTGTACGTTGAAATTATAGCGATGGCGAAAACTCATTCCGCATAGGGAACACGTAAAAGGCTTCACTTTTAAATGAATTTTCTTGTGTTCGTTCAGATTACTTATCGTATTAAACGCACTACCGCACTCATCACACACAAATGGTTTTTCTGTAGAATGACTAAGCAGATGCGATTTTAGCTTATTAAGAAGCGCAAAACTCTTCCCACAAAGATCACAAGCGTGCGGTTTCTCTTCGGAGTGGATTGACTTGTGAGATTCAAGGGTTGTTCTCAGTGTGAATTTCTTCCCGCACTGATCGCACGTGTGCAGATTCTCTCCGGTGTGGATGTTTTTGTGCACGTTAAGGACACTTTTTCTCGTGAAACCCTTTCCGCACTGATCACATATGTGCGGCTTTCCAGCGTGAAATTTCATGTGAGTGTCCATGCGTTTTTGCTTTATAGAAGTCCACCCACACAGATCACATCGGTGCGTCTTTTGTTCAGGATTTTCCTCATGCTCCATCGTGTTTCTGTTTTGCTCTGAATGCAGATGTTTAGTTTTGGAGAAAAAAAGATGAATGAAGGAACGAAAGACTCACATCAGTTTCGACATCATGATATTTCGACTATTCTTAGCTCAGTTCTTAACTCTCCTTTTTGTCTTCTATCTAGTCTACAGAAAAACAAAAAGATCAAGTAGGGGTGTGCAATAAGATGATTTCTGTTTGTGGCCGATTAAAATGTCTCCATGGTCTGCTTTTGAAGAAATATTGTAGCATCATGACATAACGCACATTGTACACTACCTGACAAAAGTCTTGTTGCCTAAAGAAGTTTTAGGAACAGAAAATAATAACATGACTTATAGTTGATCATTTGGTATCAGAAGTGGTTTATATGAAAGGCAAAGGCCTCTAGAGGCTTATTTTACCAAAATAAAATGATGATGCCTTGATTTTTAATTATTAAATTAGGACAGTAAGGTCTGACTTAGCTTAGACAAAAGTCTTGTCACTTAACAGAAATAATGAACAGTATAGATTATAAAGTCATGGTGCAGTGGAAAAAGAATTAATAATTTTGTAACTCAATAATGTTCATGTCTGGTGACTGGGCTGGCCAATCCTGGAGCGCCTTGACCTTCTTTGCTTTCAGGAACTTTGATGTGGAGGCTGAAGTATGACAAGGAGCGCAATCCTGCTGAATAATTTGCCCTCTCCTGTGGTTTGTAATGTAATGGGCAGCACAAATGTCTTGATACATCAGGCTGTTGATGTTGCCATCCACTCTGCAGATTTCTCGCACGCCCCCATACTGAATGTAACCCCAGTTAGCCTTCATCTAACTTGACTGATTTCTGTGAGAATCTTGGGTCCATGCGGGTTCCAATCGGTCTTCTACAGTATTTGTGATGACTGGGATGCAGTTCAACAGATGACTCATTGGAAAAATCTACCTTCTGCCATTTTTTCAAATGATCAACTAGAAGTTATTATTATTATCTCTTACAAATAGGATTGACGACAAGACTATTGTGTCAGGTAGTGTATATGCTGCAATACTGGTGCATGTGTGTCAAAACATTGTACAATGCGACATGCATTTTACATTTACACTCACAGGACACATCACATTAATAATGCCAAATGTAATTTTGTTTCATGTGCATTAAAGCGACATTAATTAACATGTCACTTAGACTTAATATTTACATTAAAACTATATTTGTAATGATAAACAGTCATATTCAAACAATCATGTTCAAAGAGCTAAATACAATTTATTGAATGTAATACTGGTAATATTCAAATGCAGTCTCTGAAATATTGATCAAATGTGTCATAGCTCATGTGCAAGATTTAAATTTAAGATTTTAAACTAAGAATTTCACAAGTTTTCGTTCAGTTTCTGAAAACTGGACAGAACAATTGTTGAAATAACATCATAAACCTTATGTTCACGCACTTTCAAGAACCTAAGTTTGTTTTTAAGTACGTTCCAGCCTAAAATTCAAGCTCTGTACTTTTAAATACTTTCACAAAGCGTGGGAATCCTGACTAAAACTGTTAAAACCACACAAGATTTTACATGTAAACACTTTGTTATGTATAAAGTGAAAGTATAGAGTTACGAAAAAAATGTATGTGTGACTCTAAATTAAATGGGTGCAGGTATAAAAACGACAGCAAGCAAATAGACTAAACATGCTGCTGCTTGTCATTAAGGGATAGCACACCCAAATATTTTATTGTGTCAATATTTGCTCACTTTGACAAGGTTTTTTTTCTTGTGACAAACATAAAAGAAGATTTGTTGAAAAATGCGGGTGACCCAACAGTTGCTGGCTGTTGATAGCAGGAAACCATATTATGAATGTCAGTGGGCATCAGCAACTGTTGGATTACCCACATTCTTCAAAATAACTTATGTTTAAAATGTTTATCAGAAAGAAAGAAACTCATGTTTAAAACAACTTGAGAGTGAGTAAACTATTACAGCATTTTCATTTTTGCATCAGCGATTCTTTTGATGTTAAAAAGAATAACAAAACATTTATATTTTTAGATGTTTTCATGCAATTTTTTTAACACTACTGCTAAATACATCTATTTTACCTGAAAAATAAAACAGTTTGTTTGTATATTACATGTATTAGTAATCTTAATATCTTGTGTGAATATACAGTATGTTGCATTGTACAGCATACTGTACATAGACTCCAGAAATCCAACAGATACAATGTTGACTTTACCGCGATATTTCTTCAAATGCAGATTGTGGAGACATTTTAATCTGTCACAATAAAAAAATCAGCACATAAAAATACATGTGCTACATAAAAACAAAAACTTTTATGGAATTTGGTTTGTATATAACATGAACTTTGAACTGAAAACGATATGTTGGGACATTCACGGTTTAACAGTCTATTATAGCCTGTTTTTAAAAATATATATATTTAATCAAAAATAAACACCAACCTCTTAGTTTTCTGGATCCTTTGTGATTCTTTTCAGGATTCTGGATCGTTTGTGCCCTCTATGTTTAATTAGCCTTTTTAATTCACTCGTGAGAGTTCTAGCAAAACCAAAGATCTGCAAAAAAAGTTACAAATTTAAAGCATTTTTATAATAACATTTAAAGCATTTATATAATAACACTCCATCAGTCAACTGCAATTATTTTTCAAAGCTTCGCACATACTTGTTAATTACCCATTACTGTTTACATTTTGTTCCCCACAGAATTAATTTGCTGATTTTATTGCACTCATTTGTAAGTTTCTTTGAACAAAGGTGTCTGCTAAATAATAAAATGTAAAGAATCCCACATCAAAACGTTTTGGTTTTTGTTGTCTTCATTCACATTTACTGTGGCTTTAAAACTCACAGAGTGAGAGGTATATATTACTTAATCCTGAAATAATCAGACACAAGAAAGATTGTTAATTTGATAATTGATAAATAGTCCATATAAAGGCACAATAGCCTCAGAGATTGCAAAATTAACCATAGTTTAACCATGTAATTTGTAATAAAACCGTTGTCACACATTTGGAGGAAAACATAGCTACTTCTTTTACGACCACAAAACAACAGCTAATTTACCTAAGGGTTACTAAAGTCATTGAAGCTCTTTGTATATTATGTCTTCCCTTACTACAAAGAAGCGTGTTTTTTGTTGTAGTAAACGTACACCAACCATGTTTTGACGTGCTGTTTCCTATTTATATAACATCGGTTTGTATAACCTCCGTTTTAACGGTTTCAATTTGCAGACAAATAGCTCGTGCCTCAACTAAACAACAGAGAAACGACCAATGATTGTGTAAATAAACGCTATCTCACCTCAGCAGACCTCACTGACTGAAACGGCGCGCTGGTTGTGACGTCACCGTCAAGAGACGATGTGGGGGCTGCATCCTAAATCGAAAACAGCATCTGATAAGATTATGTCGGAGTTTTTTAAAAGTAGGCGAAATTACTTAGTTATAAATAATATTCATGCTGAATAGAATGCACTTTCTTTCAGCGGTTGCTAATATATCATAAAACTCATGCAGTCATAACCAACTCCGCTTCTAAAAGTAGACAAATATTTGTGTAATTAACTTCAGACATCATAAACACGCCTTTTCATCAGATACTTTTTTTAAAGAAACAACATAGTATGATTAAATTATTATTGTTTGCAATGTAGTACACTTGTACACCAACAGAAGAGAACTAAACATTCACATCGTTTAGGGGACATACACACATTAACATTTTAGGCAGACAAAATGTTAACGACTTATCTAGTTTAAGTAAATATAATAATTCACTTAACAGTCTGATCATACAAAAACAACAACAAATATTCCCATATAGATACGTAAAAACAAGTCTAAACTAAATTTGTTGCATCTGCCCTCCCCTTGATGTTGCTATAAGTTGGTATTGGCGGGTTGAACCAAAGAATAAAGTCTCCACTACGAGAGTGTCTGAGCCCTTTACCAATAAAGACGGACAAGATATATGTAAGTATATTTTAATAACAAAATATGCTGTTCATCGTGACTGGCTAAAACCTAATTTTATGGAAAAAATTATTCTTATTGCTAAATATTATTGTCTGAAGCGTTATTTTTTTGCGTTAAACTATAATCTAGTAAAATGACGTTTAACTGTCAAGTGAGCTTTTTAGCTGTTTTTAAAACCCCTTGTTAAACAATTTAACTGAAATTACAAGTTAAGCGTGATTTTTCTCATCTGTTTTAATAGATCTCTGTCATTCTCCATCTAAAAAGAAAGTTATGTTAATTTATTTACACATGCTTGAGTTGTGTTTAAGCAGGGTTTGACTAGAAACAACTATCAGCCATTCTCCTTTTTGTTATCTATGCTTCTTATTTAAATTCATTACAAATCAACACTTCCCGTTTTCACCTCATTCATTATGCTGATGTTTTCAGATCACCTGTAAACTCACACTTTAAGCTCATATTATCCATGTGAAAAGACTGATGTGAATAGACCTTTTTAGTTTATGTCATAGTCTGCTATTAACCTCGCTTATACTATTTTGTAAATGGCCTATATTTCTATAGTGTTTATTTATATTCTTCTTGTATATCAATGACTTTTTTTTTTACTTCGCGGATAAGAATAAATGTAGGCTACAGATGCAAAAACATCCGGACAAAACAGAAACCTTAATGCAAATGTTTATTATAAAAACTAATATATATGGTGTAAACTAACCAAGACCTGTCACATGTTGTTGCTTGTATGGTGATTTGACTTGCTTGTATATAAGCAATAAATATATTTATTGTTTTATATATTATACTATATGCCCACATTTGTAAGCTTTTTCATATAAAACCTAACTCAATACATGTAAATTTAACTAATTTATCTTGAATTATACATACTCTCTGTACATATACAGTGCTCAATATAAGTACACCCCTCACAATCTCTTTTATATTGAAGCTATACAATATTGTATTTGTGCATATACATTAGATTAGTCAGTACTGAAGCCAAATCTGGAGCTTATCTAACAAAATAACTTACAATAATGGTCCCAAAACCAGTACACCCAAATTTATATGTTATAGAAAAATATCAAATACAAATTTAAAAAAAAAAAAAGGAAAAATCAAGAGAAACAAAAAAAAAAAAAAAAAAATTCAGTGGAAATTTTGTAGGTTGTAATTTTATTATTATTATATATTTTTTGCAATATTTGCTTGAATTTATTTAGTATTATCTTTCAATTTCTAAATATGTTTGGTGACAAAAATATTATTTTAATAAATATATCTGTTTAATAAATCTGTTTTGTTTAAATGCACCAAAATACATTGCTTTTAATTATGTTAATATCTATCTGCATACCTCTGATTATTAATTATTATTAGCAACCTTTACATCTATTCATCTATTGTAAATCTCTGTTCATAGTTAATACAACCTGTATATAATGCTCATAGTACTTCCATCTGTAAACATCACCATAGTTTTTCTATAATTGTAGTTTAACTTACCTATATCCTGCACTTGCTGCTATTGCACTCCTGGTTAGACCTAAACTGCATTTCGTTGTCTTGTACATGTGTGCTGACATTGAAGTTGAATCTAATAAATATATTGTGAAATAAACTCAATTAGTAAACTTTTTGATGAGTAAACATTTAACTTTTTACTAATTAATTATTGATTTTGACATATTTGCTCCTCCCACCACACAATTACTCTCCTTCAGTGAAGCTCCTCCCACTGCTGTTCGCCTATAAATACTGGAAGATTCTCATCAGTCTACATGTGGAGGGAGAAAACACAGAGAAAATGGGTGATCCAGAAGCCTGCATAATGGACTGGGAAGACCAAAGTGGTAGGTGTTTATTCTTAACTCAACATTTATGATGTTATAAAATTTCAAGCAGTTTATTAGATTTAGGGTTTGTGAATAAATAAAGTAAGATTAATTACATAAGAGACATTTTTGAATGGTCATGTTAAATAAAAAGGAACCTGATGAGTCTGTATTATGACTAAAATAGCATCTGAATGGTTATTTATTTTGGTTCACATTTTTTGAGTTCATTTTTAAATAGTTTATAAATTACATGATTTTATAGGCATCTAGTAATAAAGATGGAATATTAAAAACGAAAAAAGATATCAAAATAATTTTGCCAGAATGGGTTTCTGTAATTAAACATTTTATTAAAGTATTTATATGTTAATAAAAGTTTAAAATGAGATTAATAGAAAATGTAAGCGCTGTGTGGGAAGCAGTTGAGCATTGAAAATATGTAAATGTAGTTTAAATGCAAAAATCTCTAAATGCCATTTGATATTTTCCTCTGAATTTTTTCTCGGACTGTTGTGTAGGCTCAGAACTTTTACTTTAATAGTGACTAATGAGTTCTTTTCATTGCCTTAAAAATGAAATAACTGAACATACACACAGGAGGCTGAGAAATGCCGTAGGAGAAAATTTTAGATGGCATTTAAAGGTTTTGTATCTGAACTCTTCATGCAGAAGATACTGAGGTAAAATAAATGCTTATTCTTTTTAACTTAACTACCCCACCAAGAAAAAAAGGGTTGGATTGCATTTATTAACTCCTAATGGTGCTAGTTAACACAATGCATTTTTTTAACAAATCCCATAATTTATAAAATATCAGCCTCTATCTTATACATATACTAAGAAAAATCTGAAAATATTAAGTATAAAACCAATTTATTAAAAAATATATAACATTTTTGAATACTAAATCATCTTGATTTTTTTGAAGTATGCCATAAAATATTTCAGATTCTCATTTAAAATGCTTTTTTTTTTATTTTTTTTTTATTTTACAATAAGACCAAAAACAAGTGTAGTAGTGCAACAGGACTATTTTTATATTTTTGTAAACCAACAATGCTGTGTGTGTGTGTAAACTATTATTTAAAACAGTCATTCTTTAAATGACTTTAACAGTCATTATTTAAAACAGTAAAAACATGGTCAACCATTTGGTAGAGCGTAAATCAAAGGGTTAAAGACATGACATGGCACAATGCAACTTCATGCGTGCCACTTTAAATTGTGTCTCAATAAGGCAGTGTAGATCAATAATTTTAAACAAGGAAGATCTTAAATGTGGCAAGTTTATAGTGTTAGTTCGCTATAAGTGCCTGAGCTGGCTATTAAAATGTAAAAAGACATTTTATAGATGTTTAAATATAGATTTATTCACTAAAACTAGATTAAATTTGGGCTCTGACTTTCGGCTCTGGTTTGAATCTAAAAATATAATCCAAAAATGGACTAGTCATCAAAAAGAAAGATTAGACAGACTTTACAGGATGCCTTACAAAGCTTGCTGAGCATTAGGGTCGGACTTAGTGATTTGGGGGCCCAAAGCAATTTCAGTAAGGGGCTCTAGAATTGAAACTCCAAACACTCGCTTTCTCTTTGGATATTTTTTTATTATGTCCTTTTTTTTGCAAATAAACTGCATGTTAAAAATCTTTTTAATGTAAAATTTTTATTAAAATCAAGTAAAGTTCCATTATTCTTGGGGCCCAGGTTTTGAAAAGAAGTAATAACCCTAATGGTTATAGACAGATTTGCAACATATGATGGTAAATTTATAATAAAAAAAGCTACAGTTGAAGTCAGAATTGAATCAGATTTTTTATAATTTTTTTTAATATTCCCCAAATGATGTTTAACAGAGCAGGGAAGTTTTCACAAAATTTTTTTTCTGCTGGAGAAAGTCTTATTTGTTTTATTTTGTATTTAATTAAATTTTTTTAAAAACATTTTAAGGTCAATATTATCAGCCCCTTTAAGCTATATATTATTTCGATAGTCTACAGAACAAACCATCGTTATACAATAACTTGCCTAATTACCCTAACCTGCCTAGTTAACCTAATTAACCTAGTTACTGTATGCCTTTAAATGTCACTTTAAGCTGTATAGAAGTATTTTGAAAATATCTAGTAAAATATTATTTGCTGTAATCATTGCAAAGATAAAATAAATCGGTTATTAGAAATTAGTTATTAAAACTATCATGTTTAGAAATGTGTTGAAAAAAATCTCAGTTAAACAAAATTTGGGAAAAAAAATAAACCGGGGGCTAATAATTCAGGGGGTTTAATAATTTTGACTTCAACTATATATGATTAATATAGGCTTCTTGGCATTGATCGTGGGCCCCTAATTCCCCAGGGCCCTAAGCTGCTGCTTACCTTGTTTATTGGTTTACCCCTGCTGAGCATGCTTAGGGTGTGTTACTGCTTTTTTACTACTTGTTGTAAATTATTTAAGCTTGAAAAATAGCATTTAGAATTTTTTTTTCATTTTAGATATGATGGAAGAGAGCGAGGAGAATGAAGAAATGAGTGAAGTGGTAAAGAAATGTAAACGTCGTGTCAAAACACGAAAAATATCACAGACTAAAAGTGGCCAAAAGTCTTTTACGTGTCCTCAGTGTGGAAAGAAATTTGCACGAAAAGGAGGCCTTAATGCTCATGTGAAAATCCACACTGGAGAGAAACCATTCTCATGCGATGAGTGTGGGAAGAGTTTTTCGACTAAAGGATCCATTAAGAGACACATGATCATTCACTCCGGAGAGAAGCCGCACACATGTGATCAGTGCGGTAAAAGTTTTGGACTTGCAAGTACTCTTAAATCCCATGCAAGAGTTCATTCTGAAGAAAAAGCATTCAAGTGTGATCAATGCGGTGACAGTTTTCGTTGGTTATCATGCCTGAGGGACCACCTGAAAATTCATGCCAAGAAAGAGACTCACGTGTGTTCTTTGTGCGGAAAGAGTTTTGCTCAATTGCTTCTTTTAAAAAAACACCAGAAAAGACACGAAGTGAAGAACTTCATGTGTTTTGATTGTGGGAAGACCTTTGTAAGAAATGTTGAACTGAAAAAGCACCAGAGAGTTCACACTGGAGAAAAACCGTACAAGTGTTCACACTGTGACAAGAGATTCAGTAATGGATCGTCTAAGATAGTACATGAGAGGGTCCACACTGGAGAAAAGCCATACTCGTGTGATCAATGTGAGCACACATTTAAACAAACACACAGCCTTAATTTTCACAAGCGAATCCACACGGGAGAGAAATCATACACTTGTGATCAATGTGGGAAGAGTTTTACACAACAAGCAAGCCTTAGAATTCACATGAAATTTCACAAGGGAGAGAAACCGCACGCATGCGATCAATGCGGGAAGAGTTTCACACTTAAAATAACGCTTAATGATCACAGCAAGATCCACACTGGAGAGAAGCCTCACACGTGTGATCAGTGCGGGAAGAGTTTCGCAAAGTTAAGCACGCTTAAATTACATCTGAGTTCCCATTCTGGAGTCAGACCATATCGCTGTGAGAAGTGCGGCAAAGACTTTGCTTGGGAATCATGCCTGAAGAACCACCTGAAAATCCATTCAGAGGAGAAGCCTCACAAGTGCTCTGTGTGTGGTAAAGGTTTTCGTCTGGCAAATACTTTACTATCACACCAGAAAAGACACACTGGCGTAAAGAATCACATGTGCTTTGATTGTGGGAAGACCTATTTTACAAAGAATGAACTGACGCTGCACCAGAGAATTCACACTGGAGGACAACTCTACAAGTGTTTACACTGCGACATGACATTCAAGCGGTTAGAGAGTGTGAAAAACCACGAGAAGACCCACACTGTGAGGAGCGATTCATCTGAAAGCCCAGGAGGGGATTAACAATGAAGAAAGACCATTTACCGCGGTCTGCCCTTCATGTGGGAAGTTTCTCTTCTGCTCAAGTCAAACACAAAAAAAACATTTTTTAAAAATCACATTGACTCTTCAAAACATGTCAAATTATGTATATTAAAGCTGCATGTTTTGCATAATTCATAACAGAACTATCATCCATAGTTGTTGTTTCAAGTGTAAGAATCAGAACAACTCCAAAGATGATCTTCCCCAAATATAACAATTTCTATCAAAGTTTATGCTTTTATAATATTAGTAGCCTATTAGATAACCAAGATTATTTGGCATTATGAAGTAGAAAATGATTGTTTACCTCAGGAAACTGGAAAAGGTCTCACATTTTTACCGGGATATGTTTCTGAATTATTTTTTCTTTTCTTTATTGTTGTGGTTGAAACATCTTGAATTGAATTGAATCTTGTCCTTTTCCATTGAGATGCTTTGTTTATCTTTTATGTCAATAAAGAACAGGCTATGTTTTTACATTTCCTCTTCGTGTATATTTTGTTTACCATGTAATCATTATTAACAGCATTTGTTATTCATTTTACCCATAAATGTATATGTTTCCAGAGATTGAAATTATTTCGTTCACAATTACAGCAATACCTTTCAGCCAAATCATTCAGAATTATTATAGACAATAAATCACATCACAAGATTTAAGTCACGGTTTTGAGATTAAATTTTACATTTCAAATTGATGAAAAAGGGTGAATAAATGATCCAATTAGGCATGCCATGGGCCGGTATAAGATTCTGATAATCTTGGATAAAATATCAGTTTCAGGTATTGTGAGTACTGCACTAAAACATATTATTTTTAAATGTCTGGGTAAAAAACTAAAACTTTTTCCCCTTTGAACACTATATTTTATATTGAGAAACTTTTTAAAATATTTAGGAGCAGTAAACAAGTCAGGCTAAATAATTCAAATAAATCATTCACTTTTGTTGTCTTCCTTAGTTTCAAAAACAGATTTATTTACAATTTAAATGGCATCTTTGGATCTATTTTTTGCTGGAGATACTGTTATCATCAAAAAAAGGAAAAAAAAACGTATATATACACCTAGAAAATTTTGGCGGTTTAAAAACCTTGACTTTTCCAAACAGCGGTTCACCTTGAAAACGGTTGCCTAGATCCAATTAAAATGTTTATAATCCGCAAACAAGCAGCACTAGCGTACAAACTCACCTCAGATTCCCAAGGTTTCAACAACGTGCCAAATGTAGTTTTACAAATTTATTTCTTGGTCAGCAATCAAATTTTTGGTGTTTAACCCATATTTGTTGCTTTTGAGGGTTTAAATGGCCATTTTTATGTGATCACACTTACAGATGTGAAAACGAGCTGTTTGACTGATTTTTGACCAAACAGAATCACCAGTTAATATCCTGTGTTTTCAAAGGGTTTCTGGTAAAAGCAAATTAGCCCACTGTATGATGAAAGACTAAAGTTCCCCAATAATTAAAACATGAATTTCCGCAGTGCTGCAGGATGATTTTATGAAAAACTACAGATAAAATAAGCTATACCAATCTAAATAAAAAAAAAAAGTCTAATTCGATTACTGATAATATTGATCAACATGAATTGGCAAACTTTTTCACTCACCTGCAAATCTGGATTCTAATTTAGGTAGGCTACTAGCAGCAAGAACTTAAAAACAAAATTAAAAAAATACTTATTTTTAAATATTTGTTTTAATGTGTTAATTCTTATTTCGAATCACCAAATTACTCAATTAATTACTCAGCTTTTACAAGTCAGTCATTGTTTACAGACACAAAATTATTTTTGATGGCCTTTATTACATGAATTTTAATACTTACCTGGCTCTAAAAAGACAAAAAAAAAAAAAAAAATATATATATATATATATATA
>CAIGQZ010032594.1:9044962-9075698 GCA_903798205.1 Danio tinwini
GCCCTAGAAAAGACGCTAATATAGCCCTACCCAATGACAACAATACAGAAATCGCCCTGCAACACAATATTTCAACAAGAATGTTTTCATAAATGTATGAAGATGTGAAAATCGATTACCTCAAGCTCTAAAGACTGCGTTGCGTTGCGCTGGTGATTGTGATGGCTACTTCTTTTGTTTCATGGCGGCAGATCGCAGATGCATAAGTACAATAGCGCCACCTATCGCTAGATACGTTTAAATGCATTAAAATAATCAACGTGCTTAAAGTACTTGCACTGCATATTTGAATAACATAAACATAAATAAAAATAACAAAACATCCACGGATATTTTATACGTTTTTCTTGCCTTTATTTGAAAATCTATACAAATCAAAATGCAAAAAAATAAATAAAAAATGTAATAAAAAAAACACTGATGAACTGTGAAGGGCATGCCGAATCAAATAGGGGTAATAAAAGCCTTTTTCTAGATACAAAGTCAATGCCAACGCATGAAGAGAGGCGAATAATCTCCGCATGCCACAAATTATGCCTGGGTCCCATTTTCCAGTGCTCTGCATTTCTGAGTAGGGGGTAACTGCAGTCTGGAGAAATGGGCGTGGCAAAAGGTAGGGGCATGGCAAAAGGTTTTTCATTGGTCAAATTTTTTTTCTGGTAGGAGCGTGGCAAAAGTTTTTTCATTGGTCAAAGGTTTTATTTCCGGTCAAATGCGTTGGTCAATTAGATTAACATATTAGATAAGCTGCTCGTTTAGCTTAAAGGTGGATCATTCTACTTTATGCTAATGGTGTTTAGAATAAAGAATAAATTAAACCTAATCATAAGTTTCATTAAAGTAATGCAAATCAGCATTCTAATGGATACAAATGCTGTAATGTCATTAGACAAATTATGTTTTTGGTCTTTTTACTTGGCTATTTATAAATGCACTACTTGGAAAAGTGATTTATTCAGGACTATTTTTAACTGTGATTTAGTTGTTTCCCAAAATAATTTAAATTAAGAAGATTTTAAGAATTTTTATTTTTGCCTGGTAAATATATATTGTTAAAATATCGCAGATTTATAATAAAGATAACTCATTAGTAACCTTATGTTAAGTGATATTAATCAATTTAGAACACAGACACATGTTCATTAAACATTTCAGTTTAATTATTGAAAAAAAACAACAACTAGTAAATAAAACAATCTCTTAAAAAAACATCCCATCCACTGATTAAAAAATCCATACATGCATAATTTCACCACAAATATCATCCATTAAGTACAAATCCATCAATTCATCGTGTAGCAGCAGTGCATAGAGCAGAAGCCAGCAAACTCTTGTCTAAATAGATTGCTCTGTACACCCCTTTCCTCCCATCGCCACAGTATCCAATGGTGTTTTTGTAGAGCCAACCACAGGATTCACATCTGGAGAGCTTGAACTCCACTCTATATTTGACCAAGTAAAAGTGTGAGGAAGGCTCCACCTCCTTCATCATAAACATCTAAAAGAACCTTTCTGAACAGGTCTGATGGTAGCTGAATTAAAGACAAAATACACACACTCACACACACACACACACACACACACACACACACAAAATAATAAAATGACGAATGTAAAAGTGAAAAATAAACTATAAAATAAATTATAAAACAAAATCAAACATACATCACTAAGACCTCCTCTTGGATACATGGCTGAAGGAAAAAAAAGATCAAGTGTATGATGTATGAATGCATGTATACAAATTTTGTAAATATAAAATGTGTAAGTATACACACGTGCACACACACATACACACATACATACATACATACATACACATATATATAGAGAGAGAGATGATAGATAGATAGATAGATAGATAGATAGATAGATAGATAGATAGATAATTACAAACACAAGCTGATTGGCAGGGTTTAAGCATTTAAGAGCCGTTATGACACTTATGCTATTTAAGTCATCATTTAGGATGACACAAACACAACTATGCTGGAATGTAATAACTGGGAAAATTTAATGTATAAATTAATTAAGTTATAAGCTTGGTCTAAATTAGATTTTAAATGTAATGACATTGTACCATGTCAAGATGCAATTTAGAAAGATCTTCACTGCAATTTCAGTGACATTAAACTCCTAAGAATGAAAAACAAGCCTACAAGTGCAGCAATCCACAATAAGTGGTCTTGTGCTGCCATCTAGTGGCTGAATTTAGTTTAAAAAGTGATTTTTGCTACATTGGTAGTTGTAAATTGAAAATCTGTGTTTGAGACCTTTTAAATACCATAATGCACACATACAGTTAAAAATATAGCCAGATCTCAATCCAATAGAGCACCTTTGGGATGTAGTGGAACGGGAGATTGGCATCATGGATGTGCAGCCGACAAATCTGCAGCAACTGTGTGATGCTATCATGTCAATATGGAGCAAAATCTCTAAGAAATATTTCCAATACCTTGTTGAATCTATGCCACGGAGGATTAAGGCAGTTCTGATTAGGTACTAGTAAGGCATAGGTGTCAAGGTCAATTCTTGGAGGACTGCAGCTCTGCACAGTTTTGCTCCAACTCTAATCAAACACAGCTGATTGTTCAAGTATTTGTTGATTGCTGATTGGCCAACGCATTTGACCAAAAAGAAAACTTTTGACCAATGAAAAACCTTTTGCCACGCCCCTACCGAAAAAAAAACTTTGACCAATGAAAAACCTTTTGCCACGCCTATTTCTCCAGACTGCAGTTATCCATACTAGGAGTACTTTGCAATGAAACAACCGATGTTTTTCAAGGTGCCACCAGAGGGCGCTAGAATAGCTTTACTTTAAAGATTTGGAACTACAAGCTTTCCGTATAATGCCTTTAAATGACGGAAAAAGGGATGTTTCATCCAAAAATAAAAATTCTGTGACTCTTTACTTGTTTCAAACCTTTATTAATGTCTTTCTTCTGATGAACACGAAAGAAGTTATGTTGAGGAAAGCTGGAAACATGGAGGTCTATATGGTTACAGGTTTTCAGCTTTATTTCAAAATATCTTATTTCGTGGTCATCAGAAGAAAGACACTGATACATGTTAAATGTTTTTTGTGTATAACAAAATAAATAAGTTAATAAAGGTCTGGAGACCAGTTAAAGGCAAGTAATTTCTGAATAAATACAACATTTTGGTTGAACTATTTATTTAACTGTTGTATAAGTCAGGACTTTCAATTTAGGAAAATATTATAATGAAAGCTAATAAGTTCTCTCAAGTTACAGTCTACCAGGATATCAGCAATACTAGGTTGGATCATTTTGAATCATTAAAAGCTGTTGTTTTGCAATGTAGGAATGTATGTTTCATTTACCTCAGAACATACACAGCACTTCCATTAGTAAATGTGGTATACAAAATGTGTATTTAGTTTCAATTGGGTGTTTAGGTAGGGTTTATATTTTTGTTTATTATTTTTTCTGTGGGTCCTCTCCGAGGTATTTGGCTTCTTGTTTTGGGTGTTAAAAAGAGAAAAGACAAACAGACCCAACTCAAAGGGTTCATAAAAGTGATTTTTTTTTGTCCAGTGTTCTTTTATGTTACGTCCTTGACCCTGGACCAGGGTCGTAATAATATCCTAATCGCATAATTAATTTGTTTTGTACTTTTTTTCCAAACACTGAAGCACTTGTGTTTGTGACCTCTTTTTTTAGAATGTAGAATAAACTTAAGATGCTTCTAGCTCAGTTTCATAACCAAAAAGATGCATGTGGTCAGACCTATATAGGTCAGAGTAAACGATCAAGCACTTTTTTTGTGTTGTTGTTTTTGGTGAATGCAGCAGGTGGTATTTTGGCTAACCTATAATTGGCTCACAAGAGAGTGCACTTGCGTGTTAATGTGTATAACGTGTAAGAGTGGTTGAAGGGCTGCATCTGCTTACAAAAGATGAGAATCTCCCTTACCAGACCTCTGTGCTTCACTGGAAACAAATGTATTGAGAATTTTTAAGGGAAGTGGAACACATACAAGTAACAAGGTTAACAACAAGCAGTGGTAAGGATACAGTAAAATGATACTCCCCTAAAAGTACCATTACCTATCAAAAATGTAGAGTTAATTTGTACTAAATACTACTTTGAGTAAATGTAGCTCTTTAAAAAGTTCTCAAGAGTATTGTGTATTATCCTTATACGCTATGAACATTATTCCATCTTATACCCTGCAAATTAAACACGTAGCTTATAACAGTGTCATTTTTTGATGGTGTTTCTAAGTGTAAGTTAAATTCTTTTATCCTAAACCAACTTCAAGCAGCACTGATAGAATACACATCACACATCATCTGTGCGTTTGTTTGAAAACGTAACATTCTGTAATACATTTAGTTATTTGCTTTAGGACATTTGGAGATTTCAGTCATCAGTGACATATAGTCTAAACAGTCTTTCAGCTATTGTGTGTTTGAATTTTGCACCAATGCTACACACTGGACACACTGCTGCATTTATAAAGCATCCATGTCTTCAGTGTTTTGATATATTTTTTGATTTTGATCTGAGCATTTTTATTTTGATGGCTGTAAGACTGATCGACTTATGTAGCCAATCATTGTAAAAAAAAAAAAAAGCATATAGTGACTGCAAGTTGAAGGAGAATAGCACAGTAAAAGTACCAATACAGCACTAAAAATATACTCCAGTAAAAGTGCACATTTTTAAATTGCTTAATAAAGTACAATTCCTGAGGAAAAACTACTCCGTTACAGTAATTTGACTATTTATAATTTGTTACTTTACACCACTGACGGTAATATGATTATTTATTGTTTACTATCATATACTGTGTTATATTCTGTCTATCTTCACTTTTGTTGATGACGCAATTCCTGCCGATTGTAATACAGCCAGAACATCAAGCTTTGTTCATTGGACAAAGCAAAGGGAAAAAAAAGTGGACCAATTGAACGACCACGAAAGGCTGAATGGTGAACCAAATGGCATTCAAAGAGCAAACCTGTTTTAGTTGTATTGTAATGCATATGGCTGGAACTGCGTGTGCGATTTGTTGAAATGTGTGTTTTGCTATACAGATGTTGGAAGATAAGGCTTCATTGTCATCACTGTTTTTTTTGGTCTTGAATATAATTTGATCAGAATAGTCATGTGACCCAAAACTGTTGATTGTTTGTTTAGGGTGTTACTGCTTTTGGCATTTGTTGGCAATTATTAGTGCTGGTTTTTAGACGTTAAACATGTTTATGAGAAGGTTGACACAGATGCTTTCCTTTATAGCTGTAAAGGAAATGGTGGCTCACCACCCAATGTTTAAAAAAAAACTCTAGATGTTAACTGAACAGTTCTGTTACAGTTTCAGGTGGTCTGGGGGTCATACTTTGGCACCGTTTATAATAGTATAGTAAAACTCTAGTCCACTTTATATATGGAGAATTGACTATGGACACTGTGCACAATATGCAAAATCATGTAGCCTAAGCAAATATTACATAAATCATGTGGTTTGCAAATTAGCCTCTCCCAAAGACTATCTCTTTCAAAACTGGAACAGAAAATAAAATACTAAAAAGTGTGTTCAAAGTCAGTGCAACTTTAAAATACTGATGCTGATTTTTAACAGAGCAACTGCAATTGCATTTACAAAATTTGATAAAATATTTGACAAATTTTATGTTCATGTCATATAAAAATGTGTTTCAGATATATTAATGCTTCCTGGATAAATGCAATTTTTCATACATGTTTCTTGTGACGCCGCATTAAATCCAAATGCATGGTGAAAATGAATTGAATTATTTGGCTTAGTAGTTATAGGGTTTAAGATGCCAGCAACAGATTATGACGTAGATTCAGAATAAATCTGGATGAATTATTATGAAATGTGCACCGATCTGCTGTTTCCTTTTAAAAAAGAAAAGTGTCGATGGAAATGTCAAATTATATTACATATAATGGCATTCCTTTTACAAACACGACGGCTAAATTACCTTTATTTACCATAAAGACTCGCACTATTCGATACCTTATAATATCGCTGTAGTAGAGAGTAAAGACAACGTTAGTTTGCTTACCGTATACGCTCGTGCGTCGTGTTCGGTGTACACAGCGTATCCTACATCAATTCAGACACACGACCTCACACCATCAGGCGATTACTCGTCCTCATCTGTTGATTTCTCCATATAGGAAATAAATTTGTTCGGGCATCTGAATCTGCCCTTTGGAACTTAAAGCTGCGAACCTCATCGATCAATGTAACTGTTGTTTAATGTGGATTTTATCTTCGGAGGATGTTTGTCGAGGAGTTCAGGAGACTCATTAACAACGTACCGTTCTTCTTTTTGTGTTTTTTGATCGCAAATGGTACGTCATTTTTTTGTTGTCAAAATAATTAGTCTACACAACAAAGATAGTTGAAATAATCGCTTTAGCTAAACCTCCTTTTATGTTTTAGTCTGATGTGTTAGCCTATTTGTTTACAGTATTCATAATACTGCAACAGTATTAGCCTAATTGTCCTGGTGGATTTACTTGATAAATATTAAGTTTATTTTACTTTTTATTCTATTTTATTACCTTGTAATGATATTTTTTTCCCAGGGACGTTTGGTGCTGATACAGATGAAGTGAAGTTGGTATTAGTGATGGAGGAAGAGTCTGTCACTCTAAATATTGAAGTACAGAGCTATAATCAGATTCTGTGGATGTTTGGACCTCGAGAGACTCCGATCGCTCAAATATATCAACAGAATATTGATAAGTTTAACAGCAATGAAACATTTGGAGACAGACTGAAGATAGACAGAAAAACTGGATCTCTGACCATCACAAAAATTAGAAATGAAGACTCTGGACTTTATAAAATACACATCTTCAGCAGTAGAGGAAATTTATACAGAAGATTCATTATTACTGTCTATAGTAAGTTAATACCTATAATTAAAACAAAATCTTTGATTTAAAAATGCTCCTGATTAGTTCAGTGATGTATATGTATTTAACAACAAGTGTTTAATGTGCTGTACTTTTGTACTTCCTGTAGGAAATACCAGAATGCAAAATAATACTGTTTAAAATTTTGCGATAATGTTAGAACAGCTTTGTAACATCAGATTTACAGTGTATGCGAATCAATATGCAAGTATAGCAATGACATTTTTGCTGTCGTTTTTCTAAAAGTTGTCCTTAAGAACATTTGTTTAACAACCTATTGTTTGAGAGACTGTCTTATTATATAGATTAAAACTGATTGCTTTTAAATAATATGCTATGTTTTTTTTTTTACTTTTTTCCAGCTCGTCTGCCCACACCTTTCATTACAGAGAAATCTTCATCAGTTGAAAATCCTTCATCATCATCATTAATCCCCAAATGTGTGCTAGGCTGTTCAGTGTTGAACGCGAGTAATGTGAGTCTCTCCTGGTACAAAGGAAACAGTTTATTCTCCAGCATCAAAGTGTCTAATCTCAACAACAGCATTTATCTGCACCTGGAGTGTCTGGATGATTCCTACAGCTGCGCTGTGGCTTATTCATTCGCCAACCAGACTACACACCTCAACAACACGCAACACTGTCAGACATGTTCAGGTATCACAGCTCTCATAACCTCCAATAGTGTTCAGTGAAATAAGAATGTGAGTATTTTATCTTCCTGCTTTATCTTCAGGGGTTGTTCAACGTTCACACATAATACTGCTGATTGCTGTTGCTGTATTGCTGGCATTAGTGTGTGCTGTATTTCTGTGCTGTCACCGCCGAAAGTGTAAACAAATGGGAAAAGGCAAGTTTTTTTAAATTAAGCTAAATTAAGAAATCTCAGTATTACTTAAAAGTACTTTGTGTACATTCACCGGCCACTTTATTAGGTACACCTGTCCAACTGCACATTAACGCAAATTTCTAATCAGCCAATCACATGCCAGCAACTGAATGCATTTAGGCATGTAGACATGGTCAAGACGATCTGCTGCAGTTCAAACCGAGCATCAGAATGGGGAAGAAAAGTGATTTAAGTGACTTTGAACGTGGCATGGTTGTTGGTGCCAGACGGGCTGGTCTGAGTATTTCAGAAACTGCTGATCTACTGGGATTTTCACACACAACCATCTCTAGGGTTTACAGAGAATGGTCAGAAAAAGAGAAAATATCCAGTGAGCGGCAGTTCTGTGGGCGCAAATTCCTTGTTTATGGCAGAGGAGAATGGCCAGACTGGTTCAAGCTGATAGAAAGGCAACAGTAACTCAAATTACCTCATGTTACAACTGAGGTATGCAGAAGAGCATCTCTGAATGCACAATACGTCCAACCTTGAGGCCGATGAGCTACAGCAGCAGAAGACCACACAGGAAAGAAAAGGAAACTGAGGCTACATTTCGCACAGGCTTACCAAAACTGGACAATAGAAGATTGGAAAAACCTTGCCTGGTCTGATGAGTCTCGATTTCTGCTGTGACTTTCAGATGGTAGGATCAGAATTTGGTGTCAAAAACATGAAAGCATGGATCCATCCTGCTTTGTATCAAAGGTTCAGGCTGGCGGTTGTGGTGTAATAGTGTGGGGAATATTTTCTTGGCACACTTTTGGCCCATTAGTACCAATTGAGCATGGTGTAAACACCACAGCCTACTTGAGTATTGTTGCTGACCATGTCCATCCCTTTATGACCACAGTGTACCCATCTTCTGATGGCTACTTTCAGCAGGATAACATGCCATCTCATAAAGCATGAATCATCTCAGACTGGTTTCTTGAACATGACAATGAGTTTACTGTACTCAAATGGCCTCCACAGTTACCAGAATTCAATCCAATAGAGCACTTTTGGGATGTGGCGGAAAGGGAGATTTGCATCATGGATGTGCAGCCAATAAATCTGCAGCAACTGCGTGATGCTATCATGTCAATATGGACTAAAATCTCTGAGGAATATTTCCAGTTCATTGTTGGATCTATGCCACAAAAGATTAAGGCAGTTCTGAAGGCAAAAGGGGGTCCAACCCGGTACTAGTAAGGTGTACCTAATAAAGTGGCCGGTAAGTGTAGGTTTATTAATTGTTTTTATGTTTTCTTATCAAATCAGCCAAGATTCAGGAAGAAGAGATGGATTATGCTGAACCAATATTCTGTACACAACGTCTTCAGAGTACGGTAAGATTGTATTTTTGTGAAAATGTTTTTCTATATTTTATATATTTTCCTAAATTTCTATTTCTGCCATTTTGTTGCTTGAGGTACATTTTTAAAATAAAGGTTCTGTATTGGGACATTCTTACTGGCACAACGTTTGTACATTCTAAAGTGGAATTAGAATTTTAAAAATGTATTTAGAATGAACAGAATGCACAATGTAACTGCCAGTATTTCAAATCAAAATTTCAAATTGGCGACTTTTGAAACTTGTCGCCATGGAAACAAAAACTGAATACACTTTTTCAAAAACTATAGAATACTCAAGACGTGTCACTTGTATAGTTTTGAATGTGGAAAAGTGTAACTGTCAATATGGTGATATAAGCTTTGCCTAATTGCTATAGACTGACGATTCTCCACGTTAGAAGCTCGGACTAGACGTGTACTTTTATGACAGTTTTTTGGTCAACAAAAACACTGGAATCTCAGTGAATACTTGCTTCACAGACATAAGAAATATATCCAAATAAAGCTTGAAATGTGTACTTTTAAATGAACCAACTACGCTTTAAAAAAAGTTTTTTTGTAATCTGTATGATACGAAAGCGAGGTACAGTCCGTCCTGTCAAACACGCAGTACAAGACAGCAACTACTCAAACTTGTAAACAAAGAGTCTCTGTCATTTCTGGAGGAGATTTGCCATAAGACCAGCACGATCATTATTCAGAGGATGATAATGTGTAGAATGGCCATAAATGAGGTTGGTGTGTGATCTTGTTCTTTTCAAGTGCACATTAGCACGGGCAACCTGAAAAAGTGCAGATTTTGTTTAATTCGAACGTTTGGAAACTAAATTTATGAACAGTTGTAGTTTCATTTTATTGGCTGTTCCAAATATGTAATGTAATCATAAGCACAGTTTTGATGTTTCCCCATTCAGACAAAATGCCTGAGCATACTGCCCAAGAGGCGCTTCAAAGATGGCCCCTGAGTGAAATGACTTGCCTTAAAGGGACTTTGACTGTTCTAAGCAAATAAAGTTCTAAGGGTTTCTGTTCACACAGAATGCATTTTTCCTTTCAAATGCACTACAGCGACCACTAGTCTCTCCTCTGTCTCCATAGTTGTCTTGACAACACAAACACTGCTGTCCATCAACAGAAACTCCACCTTTGCTTTCATTTAATTGAAGAATGAAAAAGACGCGACTGACGTAATGCAGTTTTTCTGCTCAGAGTTGATGTTTTTTCAACTGCAAGTGCACAGCGTGCAACGGCAAAAACGTCAGGTGCAGCAGGCAGTTAAACGTGAGGCACGAAAGGCGCATTAGTAAGCCATTCAAGAGATGCACCTCTTAACGCAAAAATTGTGTTTGTTGTGATCGGCCCCTGAGGATAGTAAAGAAACACTTACAGGCTAAAATAGGAAAATATCAAAAACTTCCATGTATTTTGGGTCAAATAGATATGGTTCAGGATCTGCACCAAAGTGTGTTCTGAATCATCTCTCACAAATGTCACAATGGTTGCAAGTCACATTGCCAGTGTAAACAGGTGGTCATGTGGTTGTATAGATTTTCAGGCACTGTGTAATATTATTGCTCTTGCTGCAGCCATAGTACTGCAGCAATATTCCTTGATCTTTATGCCAGAATAGGAATATAGTTCCAAATTGGCCTAAAAAAATTGCAACTTTTTATTTTTCGGATTTTTGAGTGAGATGCTAATGGTCTAATCTGATTCACTGATCTATGCTTGTGTGTATTCCCTCTTCCTGTTTAACCGCTTAATGCCTCCTCATTTGTAAGTCACTTGGGACAAAAGCATCTGCTAAATGTATTAATGTATGCTATGCTAAAAGTGCTCCTCCAAGACCCAGACACTGGGCTGACTGCATTCACGAATGGTTAAACTGAACTGTTTAACTATATGGAAGCTGTAAAATGAGTAAAAAGAGTGGCATTTCTTTTAAATGCAGTAAAAGGTTAAGGAACCAAAATGGTTCTTTTATGACACCACTGTAAAAATCCCCTTTTGAAAAGTATCTTTATGTGTGTAATCCTGCGGTTGTGGTTACTGTCATACTGACAACAAAGAGAAAGTTCAGTTTGAATAAAGGCGTCTTTTGATGTAACAAGGATGCTTCGAGTTCTGAAACTTCAAACTTCCTTTTTTAGAGAGATTTTTGAGTGCATCATTCAGTTTGTCTATTTAATTATGTAAACGTGTAAATATATATGTATTCTGTTTTCATATTAATTTGAGTTAATATTACTGAATAATATGCAAATGTTTAGTTGTTTAGATGTGTACAGTATAATTTGTCTGGATTAAGTATATAAGAGAGCTGCTGTAGCTTTGTTTACCATACAAGTGGCTAGAATTTGTATTGTAAACCTTAAGTTAAGTAGGTTTTATTATTATTTGCTGTGTTATGTTTTTTTGGCTCCTAGGCTCTCAAAATAACTATATATTAAATCACCTGACTTTATAAATTAGATTCTTTTTAACAAAACCCAGCACAGAAATAGCAAATTAAAGGTCTGCAGACTTTAACCCTGCTCATAAAGTATCCTAATCTTTGTGAATTTGCTTATATCCTATTAACAATTATAATCATTGTGTTTTCTTGCAGGATGTAATTACAGAAGATCACACAGTGTACTCAAGTATCAGGACATGAGTTTAGGATCCAGGATCTGTTCATATTTACTGTTATTATCATAAATCAACATTGCCACGCTTTTTTACTGTATGTTTAATATTTTCCACTTATCTTAAAGTCAAGGTTTACTTCCAGAACAGTGAGTAAAATTTAACTCCCGTTTCACAGAGCCAGTATTTTTATACAGAAAATATCAGTATTAAAAGATCGGAAGTTCATGTTTGATATGTACTTGCACTATTCATTTCTATTTTTATAGATCACATTATTTATAGGTTTTATTTTTGCTTGATTTGTGTGTTTTTTTATACATTTTGTAATGCTGTAGGGTTTCATTGCATATATATAAATACTTCTTTGGCATTTTAATGAGTTAAACAGTTAGTCTGGACATTGTTCTGTGTTCCTGTTTATCGCTTCTCCACCCTCATCCTGTTTATAAAAAGCACTGTAAGATAGTGACTGGTTTCCTGGTGGTGACTGTTACAGTATCCCTTGAGCTATAATCTCTTAATGTATGTTTAATCATTGGCCAAAAAGTGCTCAAATATGCTGTGAGCTCCAGTGGGATTTAGATGAGCAGTTTACATGGGTTAAAGTTGAAAAAAAAACAAAAAAAAAAAAACAAGCCATATTCCTTTAATCAACACTTTATTTAAATTGCTGTGACCAACAGAATTTAGATGTTTTAAGCCACTTTAATATCACCAGTTTGTGTATTTTAAAAGCTATTGTTAAATAGGTAGCCTATGGTAACTTAACATGTTTTAAAAATATATATATCTGCAAAACTATTAGGTGTTTTTATGTCATCGTAAAGTCAAAACCTACATAACACAAACTGCAGTCTGAAAATTAAACACTTCATATAAACATTTGGACATATTATCCATTTATTACACGTGTTTAAAAATCTCCAAACCATTAAATGTACTATTATAGATGTTGTGTTCATGAAACAAAAAATTTTACATATGAAACAACAACTTTTAAAATGGAGTGGACAGAGCAGTTTTCCATGAGCGGGAATTGTAAAACCCGGAGTGGATCCCAGCAGAGTGATTATGGAGCTAATAACATGCCAAAACAATCTGAATTTAAATTGTGTTAATTTGAATTATTGACAATTGTAATTTAATACATTTTTAATGATAAAAATTTAAAAAAAATTTAAATGCCGTTAAAAATAGTTTTGAATTTGAAACTCTTAATTTGAATTTCATAACTTAAATATTTGAAATTTAAGTCAAGGCTTAAGTTTTCAAGGCTGAATGTTTTAAAGACGCATTTTCAAACTTAGACTCCTAGACTGCAGATATCCAGTTTGTAAAAATAGTTTAAAATTTTCAAGATGAAGGAATTCAGAACATCAAATTCAATATTCCAAAAATTCAAAACCAGAAATTCAGATTGGGAAATTAAGATTCAGTGGAAAGTATAGGTCAGGGGTCATCAACAGGCAAGATCACCGAAAAGTCATACTAAGCATTTTGGCCAATCACAGGACTCTTACACCCTTACCAAAGTCACATTTAAGAACTTTTCAAGCTCATCCCAGGTGCATTTTCAAACTGTTTCAGCATTTTACAACTGTGGTAAATGACATATTTGCATCCACACACTTCTTCGCTAATATATAAAAGATGCTATTTGTTACAATATTCTATAGTACAGCATAGCATGTAGTATAGTAGTTTAAGGAAAATTTTTATGATATTTGCCCAAAGCCCATTATTAACACTGAAATGCTGCCTCTTTAAAATATAACTTGTTCACATCTAAGATGTCATATTTAACCTTACAATTATATTTATTTTAATGATCTGATTCTCCATATATTTAAAAATATTGCATTGTTTTTGGATAAAATAAATTAAAACCAAAATGTCTCTATCTTTGTCACTGTCACTTTGTTTATTCAGATTCGTTCGAATCGGCTCATTTATAAATGAATCAAGTGAATCCTTATAAATGACTCGCTCTGAGACTTTTGTTAACCTCATTAGTTAAGTGCTA
This sequence comes from Danio tinwini, assembly GCA_903798205.1. Classification (NCBI taxonomy): domain Eukaryota; kingdom Metazoa; phylum Chordata; class Actinopteri; order Cypriniformes; family Danionidae; genus Danio; species Danio tinwini. Next base: position 9,058,768 of record CAIGQZ010032594.1, read on the forward strand.
AAACTTTGTTTCAAATGGTATCAACATACGAGGTGTTAAAAAGTCTATATTGTTGTGAATAGTGTACAGGGAAAGCCACTAATGAGTTTTAACAATGTTTGTTTTATGTGACCTGAAACCGAAATCAGCCTTCCCCACACTTCAAGCCCCCCCAACTATGAATCCAGCAGAGGTGAGTGATTCTTAGTTGGAATTTTCGGTGATCGTCTACTCTTCCCTGTTGATAACCCCTGACCTTGATATCTGCAGTTTATGAAATCAGAACACAAAAAATCTGAAGTTTGAAAATACATCTATATTTAAAAATTTTGCCTTGAAAAAATCAGTTGTCTTAAATTTCAGATGTTCAATATTCAAGTCATGAAATAAAAAAAAATTCAGATTTATTAAATTACAGTTGTCAATCATTCAAATTATCACAATTCAAATTCAGATTGTTTTGTTATAATATAAGCTCCATAAGCAATTACACAGAATCAGTGTCATTGGGTGGTTTTGAATTTGATTGTGCAGTTAAAAATTGCATAGGCGGGTTCACAAAATTTTATATTCAACTTATTTAACAAAACATAACTGTGTGCTCCTACTCCATTCAGTTAGTAGTGACCAATGCATAGTGCAAATCGCTTGGGCCAACCCGCAAGAGGAGGTGTAGGAAAGTTGTATCAAAATCTGACTCCCGGACAAATCTGACTCATTTTCGCATGCATGCACATCACCAGCACCTGCAGTTAAACTCACAGTGGTTTATCATGACACTTTTATCGATCATTTTTTCCACAATTAACAGCAAGAATAATTATAACAGCTTCTGATTGACAAGCAGCACCTAATCACGTTCAAAAGAATTTAAAACGCCAAATGGGACAACTTTATACCCAAAAGTATAATTATATTTCGAAAGTAAGTGAAGTAACATACTGCAATAGGTAGTGTAATCTACACAATAGGTGCAATATGTGGGTGAGAGGGGGTAGTGTTTCGATGCGGTTATGTTGTGGTTCTGTGATCGATTTAAATAAATTAAAATTAAACAAAATATTAATTATTAAATATTATATTTTTTTGTGCGTTAGGGCAGGTTTTGGACAACTTTTGGGCTGGAAAAAGTCAGCTCTATCTGGCAATACTGCACAGAATTATACAAAGGAACGTGATTTCGCTCCACTCCACGCTTTGATGACATCCCCCTCAGCAGGCTGAATAGAAAACTCCTCATTCCTTGTTTTGAAACCTAACCAAGCTAAAATTATGATATTTATTAAAAGGACAGCAACTTTATTAAAAGAAACCAACAACTGACGGAAATCTGTTGTCGTGAATAATCCATGAGTTTATTACTTAGGCCTAATTGCTAAACATTTTCTTACCACAGCTGTTGGTTGAAGAAATGTAAAGAAAGGTAAAATGACGCCCCCTACTGGAGCTGAAGTGATTCTGTCGCAATAATGACGGCAGTGTTAAAATTAGTCTGGATTTTAGCTATTTAAAAAAAGTATATACGGTAAATTATAATTCACAGAGGGCAGGTTATATGGTCAGTAGGCTACATAAACATTGCTTGTAAAATGGGAAATCGGCTGAATAAATTTTTGCATTTAAAATATGCTATTTTTGAATGTTTTAGGAACAATTGAGAGAAGCAAATTAAAATAAAAAAAGATATAGATACAGTTGTTACAATAAGTATTGAAGATCACCATTTTCCCAGAAAACATAATGACTCCAGAATCACACAAACATTCTTGACTAGATGCCTTGATATGCTAAATGTAAAGTTGCTTATTGTTGGTAATTTAGTGGTAAGAATACATTTGAAATTCTTGGTAAGTAGTACACTATTAAGCCTGAAGTACACTTCACAAACATTTTGTGATGGTCTGTGTACTGTGTGTGAGGCAAATCTGGCATTCATCGTCAAATTTGGCATGCAGGTCACACTAGGTATTCAATGCTTAAGGTAAAGCTGAACGTCTGTATGCATATATAATGAGACTCTTCTGTGGATCCTCACCTGATGCATATCTTCTTCACAAAAACTATAATATACAGCATTCAATCCCTTTGATTTGACCAATGTCTGGCAGTGAAAATTCATCAACACTGTGAGGAAGCAGAAGAGAAAAAAAATTAATTTATTGGAACAAAATGCTAATTAATTACAATACCATGTTATTTAAAACACTAACTTTTGAAAATAACATTTATATGAAATCCCTGTGATCATATTAATCACTGATTCTACATTCTTTTTAAGCAATTCCATGCTGTGACTCCAACTGAGAAACACAAACTAATGAGTGAAGGCAAAGAGACAAAGAGCAAAACTAATGTTATTTCAGTTTAATACAAAACACTGACTAAAGGCCTCAAAATAATTCAAAGTATATTGAAAAACTAACAATAATCACGTCATTTCGAACAAAATTTGGCCAACATGAGGCACTTTAAAACAGCTTAACTAAGCAAATTTTGTTTTGACTCCTAACACCTTTAAGCTACCATTGGTCTGTGATAATTACACAATCTGTGGGTATGTTTTTAAACTCATTTTTTGTTTGATTAATATCTCATATCCACAGTGGTCAGACAGGAGAACAACATGCAAAACAACACCACCAAGTTAGCCATATTAATAAACTGGTGAGCCGAGTAGTAAAGCTGGCACAGATGTATGATCACTTATAGAAAGATTTTAAGGGTTACGAATCACCAAAACACATTTTTTGAGCTGTTGACAGTCATATATGTGTCTCACATTGCTAAAAACTTTAATAGGACGCATATATTTCACAAAAAAAAAGTGAAAATTGGTTGTTTTGCGTTATTTCGAGCAAATTCGTTCTCTCGGTTTGAAAATACATTTTGAAGCTACGTCACAGCGATGAGATTCTTATGTAAATTCCAGCGTAGAAAGTGTATGTCTATACTGGCTGGTACAACGTGACGTCTTTGAGTTTTCATCATTAAATCATGAGAGAGACTTAGGCCCCGTTTACACTAATACGTTTTAGTTTTAAAACGCATAAGTTTTGCTACTGTTATGCCATCCGTCCACACTACGCCGGAGTTTTCGAGCCCCGAAAACGGAGCAGACTTCAAACTTGCGAAGTTCAGACTTCGCAAGTTTGATTTGGAAAACAAACTCCCGAGTGTGTACATGAAACTTTTAAAAGTAATTCAGATCACCCTGGCTATGCTGTTTCACTTTCTTAACAATAAAATGAAAACATGACATAAGGAACTGCCTATTTTTATTTTGATATTAGCAACTTAACAGACATCAAAAAATGTTGAGGCGTCGTGTAGCTGCATAATATAAGCGTCATCTTCATGCATATTTATAACAAAACGGAGCCTATACCATTACTGCCTCCTTTCATTTTCATTGAAAATACGAAACATACCCTCTCTTTCATTGAATATCAGTTTTAATAAATAATAAAGGCCATTATAAAAGTATAACGCACAATAAGTTTATACAATAGAGAAAATAAAGGCAAGCAATCAGTCATATGTGGTGTCCGCTGTTACATTAATTAGGATATTAACCTAACTTATCTGCGCTCAGCCAAAACGCGTTACCTGAGAACAAGTAATAGATTCAAAAGACCAAAGACAGGGAATATGTCGTTAGATATAGACAGCAAGATGAATTAAATATCACATTTAACAAATATAGTGAGATTAGATCCAGCGGGAGATCCGTGATAGACAGTCCGACGTGCACAGCTTTCATATGGGTATGTGCTCAACGCACGCTGCAGTGCATGCCAGAGAGTGCGCGTGTGGTCATGTGATGTGCGTCTTCACCGTTTTAGTGTAGACGGAGAACTGTTCAGAAAAGCTGGGAGAAACACTAGTGTGGACGCGGATCGTTTTCATTCTAAAACGCCGTTTTAAAACTAAAACGTACTAGTGTAAACGGAGCCTTAGTTCGAACCAATTAGAGCTCTCTATTGTAAATGAGGTGCAACTTCATTATTATTCATGATAGCTTTGAAGCCTTCGATAGCTACACGACAGTAATAGTTTGATTAAGGTGTTTACATTCGGAGAGCAGCATTTACAGCGAATCTTCCAGCCCGTAATATTGTGATACTAATATTGTAAAACTAAATCATTTTGACTAATAGTATGTCTTTAAAAACTGAAAGAGTACTGCTGACGATAAGCACTAACTTTGCCATCTGAATAAACATAAACAAAGAACTCTGATCACACACTTACCAAATCCGTATAGACAGGACAATCAACACCAACTGGAAGCACATATTTAAAAAAAAAAAGAGGAGTAGCACATCCGGATTTCACCATTTCCAGTAAAAATGTTCCTCACAAACATATTTTTGTCGCGTGTTAGCAGACCACTGTAATCCACACGTGAGTCCAGCTGCACTCTCATAGCGGGGACATAAAAACAAAACCTTCATTGCAGCACAATAATAAACGCAATATTGAACAGGCATGTCTCCAAACAATTCTTCTTTTTCCACTTGTTTTAATTACGGTTGACAACACAAAGTGACGTCTCTCTGCCATCTGAACACTGTAACAGGCAAAACATTATTCGAAGTGATCATGCATATTAATGAAGTTGCACCTCATTCACAATACAGCGTGCTGATTGGTTCAAACCAAGTCTTTCTCATGAATTAATGCTGAAAGCTCAAAGACTCGCCGGTACAGACATCCAGTCTCTACGCTGGAATTTACACAAAGATCTAATCGCCGTGACGCAGCTTTAAAGTTTCTTTTCAAATTCGGAAGAACGAATTTGCTCGAAATACCGTAAAAACAACCAATTTTCACTTTTTTGGTGAAATATACGTGTCCTAATAGTGTATTTTGCAGTGTGGGACATATATATGACTGTCAAAATCTCAAAAAATGTGTTTTAGTGTTTCGTGACCCTTTTAAAGAAACAAGTTGATTTTACTTTTAAAAAGTCAGCAAACCCACTGCCTTACATGAACTTTTATAGTTAGGCACATACTTTTCTAAAGTTCTAACTGCTGCTCCATGGTTTTGTTTGTCAGCAGCAAATAGAAAACAATATAAAGATGTGATGTGCTGTGGTGGAGCTTCTCATCTGGTGTGAGACAGGAGGTATGCCAGATGTTTATGAAACCATTCTTCTCTCACAGCCATCTTTGTTGTGTTTAGAGGTATATGCAAACAGTGTGACACGAACTACTGGGTGTTGGAAAACAGTATACGGTCACTCAGCCCTTTTGAACAACTTCTTCTTTCAGACAAAAAAGTACTTATTTTGAAGATTACCAGTGCTTGGTAAAGTGTGCTGTTTTTAGTGAAAAGAGTCCAGAAGAGCGTGAGACATTGCTGATGTTCTGCTGTGTGTTTACTACAGTCTGTCCAAGACTATTTCAGACTGTAATGAAGTCATTAAGGGCGCACTCACACTATGCTATCCGAATCGTGCCTAGGCACATTTTCCGATTCGTTTGATAGTGTGAGTGCTCTGAATCGGGCTCAGGTGCAGTTGAGTTGGCCAGCCCTGGCCTGCTTGGAAGAGGTGTGCCAGAGCGCGGTACGTTTGTAGTGAGAGTGCAAAGCGCGCCTGAGCCCAAAACTGAAGACATGACGTCACTTTTAGGGGACTGTTTCATATGGATTTATTAATCATTCTTAATTCTCAATGAAAGCAAACTGTTATGGTTTATTAAAGACGCAAATTGGGGACAATCACGCTTTTGCATGGTTCAAGGCAACTGTACCTAATGTGAGTGCGCCCTAATAAAGCAGCTTTTGCTGGATAAAGCTCTGACCCGCAGCTTTTCTTTTCTGCTCTTTCTCTTCAACTATTGCAGACACACTGCACACTTTGTGCTCAGACAAAAGCTTTGTTAAAAAAAACTTGATAATTTAATCATTTTCAACACAGTCTGTATTGTTTACTGACCTCAGTTCACAGTTTGAGTCTCGTACCACATCAATGAGCTCCTGCTTTGAGTCTCCAATGTGGTTGTCTCTCAGATAAAGCTCTTTTAGAAACTGCAGATCTTTTGTGTTTATCAAACACCCAGTTAAAGAAGAAACATCTGTGATGCCACAGTCATTTAGCCTAGAAAAAGACAAACAGACAGAAAGTAAAAAATCATGTTTATCAGAGGTTTAATGCAGGACTGTCAAACTCATTTCTGGACTCTCAGCCCTGCAGAGTTTATGTTTTCACACAAGGCCAGCGTGTCCATAGAGGCAACCCAATTGGCTGCCTAGCATGGTTGGCTGGTTTTAGCTGGTCGACCAGCCTGATTTAGAAGGGTTTTGGTCATTTCCAGGCTGGTTTTCAGTCATTTCCAGCATGGTCTTAGCTGGTCAGGCTGGAAGGTGACCAGCCAAAACCAGCTATGTCCAGCTTAAACCAGGCTGGTCAAGTTGATTTAGCTGGTCACAGCCTGGAAATGGCCAAAATTCCTCTAAAAGCAGGCTGGTTGGCAGCTAAAACCAGCCAACCAGCTTAGGCTGGTTTAAACAGGATTTTTCAGCAGGGCTGTCAGAAACTGGACATTATTGATCTCTCAAACCATTTTATCACTGGGATACTCTTAAATAACATTGTGAATTATTTTTTAACATATTAACAAATATTAATTATGTGTAGCATTTTGTTAAAGCCGGTGTCACGGTGGCGCAGTGAGTAGCACGATCGCCTCACAGCAAGAAGGTAAGCTGGTAAGCCGAAAAGAAAATAAATCAATGTTGTTAAAGCCAGTTTATGACAGTTTATTTCTTTTTAATTATTATTATTTTATTAATATTTGTGTTTATATATATATACACACACTTTTTTTTTCATTTGTTTGTTTAGAATTGGCATCACAGTTGCGCAGTGGGTAGTTCGATCCCCTCACAGCAAGAAGATCACTGGTTCGAGTCTCGGCTGGGTCAGTTGGCATTTCTGTGTGGGGTTTGCACGTTCTCCTCGTGTTCGAGTGGGTTTCCTCCGGGTGCTACAGTTTCCCCCACAAGTCCAAAGACATGCGCTATTGATGATCACACTTTGTTGTTTTGGTTCATTTATTCTTTTGCTGGAAATTAGACCTAAATTTGGAAATTGCTTAGAAGCAAATCTTTGCACTTAATAAACAAAATTATGAAATTAAATATGGAATGGATGTCTTGAATGGAGTGGAGTGCATGGAAAACAACCATCGTTTCCTGAATCCATGGCCGAATTGACTACCTTTTACACCTGTGATAACATCCACAAAACCAGCTTCAGAGCAGGCGTCCCAAGCCAAAGACTCAAAACTCTGAAGGTGTTCATGATCCCATTTAAGAAAAATCCATAAAATACCCCCATAGCCTTGTGAAGGTTAAAGCAGTATGTGAATGTTTCTCACCTCAGTTTCTCAAGTTTACAGTGTGAATTCTTCAGTACATCACATAAGAGATTCACTCCTGTGTTTCTTATTTGATTATTGCTGATGTCCAGGTCTCTCAGGTCTGATGGGTTTGATTTTAGAGCTAAAGTCAGGATCTTACACTGTTCCTCTGTAATACTGCAATTATACAGACTGAAGACAGAAAGAAAAAAGACAATGAGCGGGATTTGTGTGAAGGTCACGTGTGAGTTAAATACATAATTGTTAAACAAATCAAATCATGAAAACAACCTAGAGAAATCATGAACAAACCAAGAGAGCAGTATTCGAGAACATAAGTTATTATCCAAGTATAGAAAGTGAAATTGTATGTATATACAGTTGAAGTCAGAATTATTAGCCACCCTAAATTATAAGTCCCCCTGTTTATTTTTTTCCCAGTTTCTGTTTAACGGATGGAAGATTTTTTCAACACATTTCTAAACAAAATAGTTTTAATAACTCATTTCTAATAACTGATTTATTTTATCTTTGCCATGATGACAGTAAATAATATTTTACTAGATATTTTTAAGACTCTATTATACAGCTTAAAGTGACAAAGGCTTAACTAGGTTAATTAGGCTAACTAGGCAGGTTAGGGTAATTAGGCAAGTTGTTGTATAATAATGGTTTGTTCTGTAGACTATCGAAAAAAAATTGCTTAAAGGGCTAATAATTTTTACCTTATAATGTTTTAAAAAAAAATAAAAACTGCATTTATTTTAGCTGAAACAAAACAAATAAGACTTTCTTGAGAAGAAAAAATATTATCAGAGAAAATTTCCTTGATATTAATATTTCCTTAAATATTTTAAAAAGCAAAAAAAAAAATCTAAGGGGGCTAATAATTCTGACTTCAACTGTATATATTCATTCATTCATTTTCTTTTTGGCTTAGTCCCCTTATTAATCAGTGGTCGCCACAGTGGATCATACAAATTGGATCATACAGCGCTCTAACAATAGACAAAGACAGACAAGAACAGGATAAAAGTGCTTAACCTGAGAAAACTTGAGCCGAGCACAACATACAAGACAAGACAGGACTATTGTCACCAAAACAAGAGTTGACAAGACCAAAGTGGCACAATCCTGACACACATTACATGCTGATAAATCCTAAAAACCAGACTAAACACTTCTGTCCATTGCTAGAAATTCACCAGTTGTCCAGTATAGGTGAAACACTGTCAGACTAATCTTTTTTGCCAATTTTTTAGACTGTTCTCATGTCTGCTCTTGATTAGCTTTTGAACAGTTGTCAGATTTCAGCATTTGAATAATATTAAAAAAGTTTATTAATGCTGTGACTTGATTCCTGTTGTCTGAGAATAAATAAACATAAACAGTCTCACAGTATCTGATGTACAGTATAATGATACTAACTGTAGTTTCTCCAGCTTGAACTGTGTCTTCATCAGTAAATCACTGAGGTTTTTCACTCCAGAGTTTCCTAGATTATTCTTACTGAGGTCCAGTTCTCTCAGGTGTGATGGGTTTGATTTCAGAGCTGAAGTCAGGATCACACACTGTTCCTCTGTAATACTGCAATTACACAGACTGAAGACAGAATGAGAAAAGACAATGACTACATGTAAAGTTAATGTGTAAGATAAAAGAAATTTATCACTGAGTACTTGTTTTATTTCATTTTAAATTAAGTACTGGAAAAGCATTATTACCATTATTACCTATTTCATATTATAGTTGTTTTAAATTTTTCACATTACATGCAGATCTCATGAGAAATCCGGAAAACCAGACCAAACACTTCTGTCTATCGCAGGAAATTCACCGGATGTCCAGTATACCGTGCATCTGGAAAGTATTGAAAGTGCTTCACTTTTTTCCCACATTGTTTTTTGTTACAGCCTTATTCCAAAATAGATTAAATGTATTTCTTTCCTCAAAATTCTTCACACAATACCCCATAATGGCAATGTGAAAAAATATTTTTTGCAATTGTTGCAAATTTAATAAAAATAAAAAACCTGAAAAATCACATGTACATGAGTATTCACAGCCTTTGACATGAAGCTCTAAATTGAGCTCAGGTACATTCTGTTTCCACTGATCATTCTTGAGATGTTTCAGCAGCTTAATTGGAGTTCACCTGTGGTAAATTCAGTCGATTAGACATGATTTGAAAAGGCATACACCTGTCTATATAAGGTCCCAGGGTTGACAGTGCATGCCAAAGCACAAACCAAGCATGAAGACAAAGGAACTGTCTGTAGGCCTCCGAGACAGGATTGTCTTAAGGCACAAGGCTGAGAAAGGCTTTTCTTGTTTGCTGCTTTGAAAGTTCCAATTAGCACAGTGGCCTCCACCATCCATAAGTGGAAGATGTTTAACCACCAGGACTCTTCCTAGAGCTGGCCGGCCATCTAAGCTAGGTTATCGGGGGAGAAGGACCTTAGTCAGGGAGGTGATCAATAACCCAATGGTCATTCTGTCTGAGCTCCAGCGTTGTTCTGTGGACAGAGGAGAACCTTACAGAAGAACAACCATCTGTGCAGCAATCCACCAATCAGGCCTGTATGGTAGAATGGCCAGACGGAAGCCACTTCCTGCATGGAATTTGCCAAAAGGCATCTGAAGGACTCTCAGACCATAAGAAACAAAATTATCTGGTCTGATGAGACTAAAATTAAACTCTTTGGAGTAAATGCCAGGCGTTAAGTTTAGAGAAAACCAGGCGCCGCTCATCACCAGGCGAATACCATCCCTACAGTGAAGCATGGTGGTGGCAGCATCATGCTGTGGGGATGTTTTTCAGCAGCAGGAACTGGACAACTAGTCAGGATAGAGGGAAAGATGAATGCAGCAATGTACAGAGACATCCTGAATGAAAACCTGCTTCAGAGTGCTCTTGACCTCAGACTGGGGCGACGGTTCATCTTCCAGCAGGACAATGACCCAAAGCACACTGCCAAAATATCAATGGAGTGGCTTCACAACAGCTCGGTGAATGTTCTTGAGTGGCCCAGCCAGAGCCCACACCTAAATCCTATTAAACATCTCTGGAGAGATCTGAAAATGGCTGTACACTGTTACTTCCCATCAAACCTGATAGAGCTTGAGAGGTACTGCAAAGAGGAACGGGCAAAAATTCCCAAAGAGGTGTGTCAAGCTTGTGGCATCATATTCAAAAATACTTGAGGCTGTAATTGATGCCAAAAGTGCATCAACAAAGTATTGAGCAAAGGCTGTGAATATTTATGTACATGTTTTTTTTTTTAGTTTTCTTTTGACATTGCCATTATGGGGTATTGTGTGTAGAATTTTGAGAAAATAAAAAAATTAAATCCATTTTGGAATAAGGCTGTAACATAAAAAAATGTAGAAAAAGTATGTAGAAAAATGTAGAAAAAGTATGAATACTTTCCGGATGCATTGTAAATAAAACACTGTCCGACTAATCTTTTTTGCCAATTTTTTAGACTGTTCTCATGTTTGTTCTTGATTAGCCATTGAACAGTTGTCAGATTTCAGCATTTGAATAATTTTAAGAAAGTTTATTAATGCTGTGACTTGATTCATGTTGTCTGATAATAAATAAACATCTATAATCTCTTAGTATCTGCTGTACAGTATAATGATACTAACTGTAGTTTCTCCAGCTTGAACTGTGGCCTCATCAGTAAATCACTGAGGTTTTTCACTCCAGAGTCTCCTAGATTATTCAGACTGAGGTTCAGTTCTCTCAGGTGTGATGGGTTTGATTTCAGAGCTGAAGTCAGGATCACACACTGTTCCTCTGTAATACTGCATTTACAAAGACTGAAGAAAGAAAGAGAAAATACAATGACTGAGATATGTGTTAAGTTAATATGTCAGTTAAAATAAAATTATCATTGAGTACTTATGGATTTATGTAATGTTAAACTAAATTAAGTATTAAAAAAGACATTCACCATTTGTTCAGTATAAATGAAACACTGTCAAAATATTCTGTATAGCTCAGTTTTCTAGTCTGTTTTTACAATTTTTGTTTAGCAGTGAATGTTTTTGTCAGATTTCAGCATTTGAAAGATTTCATAGCATGAAATGTTATCAGTGCTGTGGCTTGATTCCTGTTGTCTGAAAATAAACTTAATTCTAACAGTATCTAATGTACAATATGCTATTTATAATACTGTAGTGACGATACTAACTGCAGTTTCTCCATCTTGGATTGTGGATTCATTAGTAAATCACTGAGGTTTTTCACTCCAGAGTCACCAGGTATATTCACACTGAGGTTCAGTTCTCTCAGGTGTGATGGGTTTGATTTCAGAGCTGAAGTCAGGATCTCACACCGTTCCTCTGTAATACTGCAATAACACAAACTGAAGACAGAAAGGACAATGACTGAGATTCACGTTAAGTTCATGTGTGAGTTAAAGCATAATTATTGGACAAAGTATCCAACAGAGCAAAACAATCATGGAAACATAGGCTCAAAAAAAATTATATATAAAATCTAAAACAGTTTTTGCACTTAATATTCATGAGCTGAACTCAAAACTCTAAAACTTTTTAATATGTAAACAAAAGTGTATTTCTGTCAAAAAAAACATCCACCTTTGTCTAAAACTCTAGTGTGACCAAAGCTTAACACAAATTGAGCATGCAAAATTCTGTTGCATAGTGCTACAAAAAGTGGCGGGATTAAACAATATGATTAGACATTAGAAAAGCAATCGATTGCTGTACAAAGAGGTAAAAGTTTTGATCTGCTATTAGACTCAGGCCTCAATTACACTAAAGTGTTTTCGTTTTGAAATGGCGATTTAGATCAAAAACGATCCGCGTCCACACTAGCGTTGCATCTAGCGTTTCTAAACTTGTCTCCGTCCACACTACTCCACCAAAAACGCATATCACGTGACCATTCGCGCACTCTGGGCATACACGTTCAAGTACAAACAGGAAGCTTGTGTCTTGCTTGGCATTTGGTTATTGTTAGTCATCAAACGCTGGTTGAACCATGAACGCAAGCGATTATCGAGTGCTCGAACAATAGCTTGCCATTGCGAATATATGCAGCTGCTGTAGTAAAAAAGGCAGAGTTTAACTGCACAATGGCGCCTAAAACAGACAATAGTGCAAACAACGCTCCCATTTCTGTGTCCATGTTGTTGTTTACAGTGAAGTCTGGTCTGCCATCTTCCGGTAGCGTTATAGTCATGTATAAGGGCTTGACGAATAAAGAGAAGGATACGCAATGACCCAAAAGCCCGAATCAGGTAGCGAATCTCAGCAGCCACGCCTCCGTTCTCAGATGTCTCCGTTTTCCCCCATCCACACTGAGACAAAGCAGCAGCATTTTAGAATGAAAACGACCTCTCCAGCGTTTTAAAAAGGCTTAGTTTTTGGGGCTCGTAAACTCCAGTTTTGGAAGTGTGGATGGATGGCATAACCGTAGCAAAACTTATGCGTTTTAAAACGAAAACGCATTAGTGTAAACGGGGCCTCACACAATCATGTGATTTTGCAGCTCAGAGTTGACCTAGCTTGAACATTTTGTTAAAACTCACTGGTATATTGTAGAACTAAAAAAAACAGTCTTGGAAAACAGGCACCATAGTGTCTCAGTCATTTAGAACTGATTTGAGGGCTTATACCATCATAATAACAGAGAGCAAATTGATTTGACTATTTTCACCAATACTTTGGGAGCAGATGTTCGAGGAACTCTGTACCAAATGTGGTAAATTATTTAATCACCTAACAATGGATTTTCAGCGGGAAAACCTAACTAATTGCCTTACGAGACTTTTATGTGCTTCTAAGTCATTGCCTCGAGCTGTAGATTTTGTTACCTTGCTAAAAGTTAACCCAATACAGTGTTATGTTATTATCGTTATAAATAGTCTACGGGGCAAAAAGTGCATTGTGACCGCGGTTTTAGAATGCACTTCTCCTTTGCTGGGTTAATACGTTCACCTCACAGGTGAGGCATATCAAGATGCTGATTAGACAGCATGATTATTGCACAGGTGTGCCTTAGGCTGGCTACAGTAACTGGCCACTCTAAAATGTTTTATCACACAGCACAATGCCACAGAAGTAGCAAGTTTGAAGGGGCGTGCAATTGCAGTTGACTTTAGAAATGTCCATCAGAGCTGCTGCCTGTGAAATGAATGGCCACCCAACCACAGACCACGTGTCGATGATTGACTCTGAGATATGGTGCACTGGCTGAGGCAAATGGTGGTCACTGAGTGGTTTTCTAACAGCACCTCACCACCACAAAAGTGTTGGGTTTATATTTATGAATGTAATTTGAATTAAACCAAGCAAACATTTGCACCAGTTATAATTCAAATCTGTAATCTTCAACAAGTGTATTGCTGGCAATGAAATAACAGTTGGCTTTTTTTTTATTTATCATTCATTCATTTTCTTTTCGGCTTAGTCCCTTTAATATCAGGGGTCGCCACAGCGGAATGAACCGCCAACTTATCCAGCATATGTTTTACGCAGCGGATGCCCTTCCAGCTTCAACCCATCACTAGGAAACATCCATACACACTCCTTCAAACTCAGACACTACAGACAATTTAGCTTACCCAATTCACCTATAGTGCATGTCTTTAGACTTGTGGGGGAAACCGGAGCACCCGGAGGAAACCCATTTGCAAAATTAAAAACATATAATAAATATTATTAATCCTGCATACAGTTTAAACACTAAATCTCAGGAAAAATGATAAAAATCAGACTAGAAAAACATTACAATACTCATCCAGTGTGAATGTAATTCTGTCAAAATAATCATTATCTAATAATCTCTGTCTAATAATACTCACTTTTTTAATAATTGTTTTTTAGGTTTTTTTTTTACCTTTAAAAGGATAGAATAGTGCAGAGAATTGACAGGAAATAGTTGGGTACAGAGAGAGGAAAAAAGGTTGGCAAAGAACCTTAAGCCGGGAAGCGAACTCAGGTCGCCGTGAGCACCATGGTGCTATATGTCGGCGCACTTAACGACTAGGCTATTGGCGCCGAAATAATGCTCACTTTTATCATCATTTCATAGTGAAAGTCACTAAGATTCCAGCATTTGCAATGATTTTAAAGCAAGAAAGTTGATACATTTTGTGACTCGAATCATGTCATCTTAAAATAAAACTTTAAGCTCCCAGTATCTGCTGTACAGTATAATACTAACCATAGTTTCTCCAGCTTTAATTGTGGCTCCATCAGGAAATCACTAAGATATTTCACTCCAGAGTCTCCAGGTCCATTCCACATCAGGATCAGTTCTCTTAGGTGTGATGGGTTGGATTTCAGAGCTAAAGTTAGGCTCTCCCACTGTTTATCTGTAAAACTGCATCTACCCAGACTGAAGACAGAAAAAGACAATTATCAGATCCCTGCAGATCCACTTATCTGCAAGTTTTTCTGATAAATAAACACTGATAACAGTGACATACAGGTGCAGGTAACAGACACTGTCCATTTCAAGAGTTTACACTTGGCTGATGATTGATTATAAAGCTTGTTTGGCATTCTCGAGCCCGGGGCTCCCTCCCGTTGCAAGGCGAGAGGGGAGTTTGAGCTCAGGTAGAACTCGAGAACTCCCCTACTGTAGAACATATAGATATTGCTCTTTAAAAATAGCTACCTGCTAAGTGCCTGTCTATGGTGCTAATTTGGATAAGTCAATTAACTTAAGTTGCATGTTTATGGATGGTGGGAGGAAATCGGGGGACCCGGGGGAAACCCACGCGAGCATGTGGAGAACGTGCAAACTCCACACAGAAATGTCTGCTGGTTTTGTTAATGGCCAGAATCAAAGACGTTCTTGCTGTGAGGCAACAGTGCTAACCACTGGGCCACCGTGCCACCCATCTAGAAAAAGAGGAGGGGTAGGGGTGGAAGGTGGGGATTCTTTAAAACGATGATGTCTGTGGTATGAGGTAATAGGTAGGGATGGTTGACGTGAAACTGACGTTTCGACACAGTGTCGAGATCCTGAAGCGCAAGTGTTTCGAAACACTGCACCGAAGCATGATCCGAAACACCCAGGTCATGTGACTAAGGTAATTCGAAACACCAGGTCACGTGACTAAAACTATTGAAAGCATCGACCATTTACCATTTCAGAAGCGTTTCAAGCCCTGGCGAGTCTGCATTTGACTGACAGGGTCAGAATAAAACTCTGACTCATGTAGCCTAGTGGACCGTGCGTGTGCACAGAGTAACTGTGATGCAAATAACTTTTGGGTTTGAATCCCGACTTGTACAAATACTCCGAAATTATGATTTTACAAATTTTAATAATGTTACTGTTTTATGGTAAAGTCTAGATAGGATAGAGCTGCGGATACGCCATCAATATAGCATCATTTTTGTAACACTGTATAACAATAAATAATATTTTACAGTACTGTGATGGTTGGGTTTAGGGTTGGGGTAGACGTTAATAAAATACAATAAATGGGAAATTTAATGATTAATACACATAATTCTGGTTAACTTCCGGCCGCAAACGTATCTGATCTAGAAACAACCCTGTTTTATGACCAAAACAAGATATATTTATTCACAAAGTGTTCGTTCAGATGTCAGACCAATGTTAAAACAAAACACGTTACAAAAACGAATCATTTCACACCTTACATCTATAGCTGCATCACCCTGGGTTCGAACCCATCATCTCAGCATGCTAGTCAAGAACTCTCACCGCTTCACTAAATCACTTGAAGCTTCAACTCTATAAAGTGAGGTTTACCTAAATTTGCTTAACTGTTTTTGCTGAAGCTGTTGTAGTGCAATACATAAATAATGACTAATAGGTGTCACTTTAGAGAAGGGTTACAAAACGTTTTGAAGCTTCGACACATTTGCTTCGACTGTTTCAGTGTTTCATGAAGCCTTGCTTTGCTCACCACTAGCAATAGGTCAGTACAGGCAGGCAGGAGACAACATAAACAAAAAAACAATGCGAGGGTCAAAAACATAGCAAAGACAAGGGAAATGTGTTGTAATGTTCACAAACTGTCTTCAAGACTCAGGACTGATGTGTGTGAGAGTGCTCTCTTTATAGTCCGGGTAATGAATGATGAGCTTCAGCTGTGTCTGTGTGAGTGTGTGTGTGTGTGTAATCAACCCAATGAGGAACCGGTGTGAGTGCACAATGCATGACAGGATTTGTAGTCCATATAACAGCAAATTTGTAGTTCTTTATTAAACTGTGTTTACCAGCGATCTGCACAGGCTGAATCGCTGGTGACCGTGATAGTATTGTATAGAGTACAAATGCTGTTAAGTCACAATGAAAATCAACAACCCCATAATCTTCTGTATGTCACTTCACATTTGATGGTCAGGTTAAACGTGACTGTTCAGTCATTGTTTTTTTCAATATTTTTGTATATATGTATATATTATATTATATATATAGTTGAGGTCAGAATTATTAGCCCCGCTGATTTATTAGCCCCCCTGTTTATTTTTTCCCTAATTTCTGTTTAACAGAGAGAAGATTTTTTCAACACATTTCTTAACATAATAGTTTTAATAACTCATCTCTAATAACTGATGTCT
>CAIGQZ010032594.1:9076098-9124352 GCA_903798205.1 Danio tinwini
ATTCAAGTTATACAGGAGTTTTATCTGATGTTTACGTTTCTTTGTCTTTACTGACTTCCTCCTTTTACTTTTGTTTCACTATTCGTCAATGGGATATATGCACATGGACTTTTAATTTTCAGTCAGTCAGCTTAAACACTTACGGCAAACTGTCATGCCATTACAAAATCACTGCATTTAAAATCAGATTTAAAAAAATCAATGATCTTCACTGCCTGATTGAGACAATAGTATCAGCCTGGACAAGAAGCACTGAATTAAAGGGCACCTTTTTTACCCCTTTTTTAAGATTTAATTAGGTCTTTTGTGTCTCCAGAATGTGCCTGTAAAGTTTCAGCTCAAAATACCCATCAGATTATTTATTATACCTTTGTGTATATTAGAAATTTGAGCTGATTTGATTTTGTAGCAGTTTCAGTGCCTGTGCCTTTAATGCAAATGAGCTGCTTCTTCCCGCCCACCATTCCTACATGAAAAACTATAGTTACTGATCTTTAATTTGACCATTAATTATTTAACTAACCTTTAACTATTGACAAACATGACTTGCTTGGTGAACTTTTTAAAGCTTGATGTCAACTTGAAATTATTTTAATTGCCTTGTAATGCTTAAAGATTAACTGTTTGACTAACTATAATCAGCTACAGTAACAGCACTATTAAAACAGCACAATTAACATGTTGACTATTGTAAGATACTCACATAATTATGTTGATTCTACAGTGTTTATCCTGCAGTATAGCAGCGAGGTGATTCACTTGTGTGTCTTCTATTTCATATTTAAATAGATGGTTACTCTTGGATCGGAAATCATTCAGATTCAGTATTTTTAGGAGTAATGGGTTTTTACCCACAACCCCAGTCACAAACTGACAGGATTCTTCTGCAGCAGGACTCAAAAACCTGAAGACAGGGAAAATCAAACAGGAGTCAGTACAGTGCTGAACATTTATTAATGTTACAAAACAGACTAATTAAATAAACTTCATTACTGTTCTGATGATTCATCATTGAATTGGCTCCCTAGTAAATATCGTATCATTTTTTTAAATGTTATTGACTACCTAAAAGGCCTGAACGGCTTAGCTCCCCAGTATTTGAGGGAGCTCCTGGTGTATTACAGCCCCTCACATGCTCTATGCTCAATTAATTCTGGACAATTAATTATTGCCAGAATATCAAAATCAACTGTAGGTGGTAGACCTTTCTCATATCTGGCACCTAAACTCTGGAACAGCCTTCCTAGCACAGTTCGAGAAGCAGACACACTCAGTTTAAAACTAGATTAAAGACACATCTCGCATACACATAAAACACAAAAGCTTTTGAAATCTAAGTCCTTTAAAGGATTGTTAGTCTGCATTATTTAGGGCAACCGGAGCCGGGAACACTTCCCTAAAGACATTATAATTTGAACCGCATCTGCGCTTATGTTAGTCTGCTTTTATTACTCCCGAGGTTTCCATAATCCTGGACCAGGCCGTATCCTGAGCAGCTGCTGTGGTGGTCATGGAGGTGTGGAGAGCATGTGAGAGATTCCTGTAAGACCCCAGTGACAGATGAGTCTTCATATTGATCCTGAAATGCCAGCCTGTACATCAGCCGGTGACCTCTCCCACCTGCAGCTTCTCCACGATGGACATCCAGCGTTCTCCGGCCTCTGGCACCTAGACTGCAGCTCTGCACAAGAAGTTTGGCAAGAGATGAAATGGTCGTGCCCAACTGAGCCTGGTTTCTCTCAAGGTTTTTTTTCCTTCACTTTCGTCAATTGGTGAAGTTTGTTCCTCGCCACTGATAGTTCAGGCATGGTTCGGGACTTGTTGAGCTGCTCATCAATGGATTTGCTCTTCAGTGTTTGAACTTTCAGCAGTGAAAATTAAACCACACTGAACTGAACTAAACTGAACTTAAACTCTGAAAACTGGACTGACACTGTTTCAATTTACTATAATCTTCTATGTTAAGCTGCTTTGACACAATCTATATTGTATAAGCACTATAGAAATAAAGATGAATTGAAGTGAATGATAGGCTCTAGTGACTTTAATAGTTAAGGTTATGCACACTCAATCTAAAATTTTTGTTAGAACTCTGCTTGTTAAAAAATAAATAAATTCCACATCACATTGTGTCAATCGTGTTTACATACTGCCACTCAAACTTTCCTCCGTGATGAAAACTTTTGGATTGGGTTCAATTTATTTCAGTTTTTTAACAGATGTTTTGACAGTTGTATAAGGGAAAGCCAAAACCCGGAATGCTGTCAATTGCAGCACAGAGACAACTCTACAACAACTCTATTTCATCTCCATTACCAGGCAGCGGAATGGGTAAACACAATATGTCCTCTTTTAAATTTCTTTTCAAGAAGAGAGAGAAGAAAGCATCACTGCTTG
The DNA here is from genome assembly GCA_903798205.1 of Danio tinwini. Taxonomy (NCBI): domain Eukaryota; kingdom Metazoa; phylum Chordata; class Actinopteri; order Cypriniformes; family Danionidae; genus Danio; species Danio tinwini. The sequence continues at coordinate 9,078,496 of CAIGQZ010032594.1, forward strand.
AATTGATTTCGAATTACTTTGCATTTTTATTTGCAATGGGTCGCTTAATATGCATCAGACTTGATGTGCAAGGTTTTAGTGTTACAAAAAAAAAAAAACTTAGAAAAATGTCTGACTTCAGTGTGCAAAGGCCTTTATGCATTTTAGGGATGTCCCGATCAGGTTTTTTTGCCTCTGAGTCATTTGATTTTGAGTATTAAAACTGAAACCCGATCCGATACTTCTATAATACATAAAAAAATTAAAAAGAGCTAAGAAACAGATCCAGGATGCTCCTTATTTTTTATTTAATTCACCTTATTTTAACATTTAACAACTCTGTTAACAAACAGAGCACTTCTGTAAGAAAGCTTGAACAATCAAGTAATAAATAACATAAATTCTTCACTTTTGGACTTTAGTGCAACAGTAAATATAAAGAAAATTTAATATAAAAACAAACAGCACCTCAATCTAAAATACCCGGCAGGCAATCGCAAGTTTACATATCTTATAGTTTGCTATGGCAATGTTGTCATCATCAACTTTATAATACCTCCAGAGTGCAGACATACTCTCGCTTTCCGCTTCAAGCTGCTTCCATGTTCTACTTTGCCGGCAGTTAACCAATAGCGTCTCTGCAACAAAGTGATGTCATGTCGCACGCAATGCTGTTTCTGTGTGTCAAGAAAGAGGTCTAACTCTGTGCCACTGCATAACTATAGATGTGCTAAAAAATAATGAGTGCTGTTTGGGAGGTAATGTCCGATTACGATCGAGACTGAAACCGCGTGATCAGGCCCGATTGGATCTGGACATCCCTATTGCATTTACACACTGATGTGAACGACATATACAGCTTTACTTTTACTTTTCTTTGAGCAAGAATGAAGTCAATCTTCTGTCATACACCAGGAGTATGGCATTTGGCAGTGGAGACACAAGACTGATCAAGGTGACCCGTACCATACCGTACTATATTGAACCAAAGTGTACCACTAAGTGGAAATGAGGCATTACAGGCTAGCTCACTCAAAGAATTAAAAATTCTGTAATTGTTTACTAATGCTCTGATTGTTCCAGTCCTGTATATATTTCTTTCTTCTACTGAACACAAAGGAAGTTATTTGGAGAATCCCAGTACCAAACCCAAGATGAGTGAATGGATCCTGAAATATGTATGGTACTGACCCTGCAGGCACAGGACATCAACATGATGTCATATTGACATTGTACCCCAGCATACTCCAACACCGTGAGGATGTTGGATTTTGTTTGGAAATGAAAATCGGGTTGACGTCAGAACCCAACGTCAAGTCGACGTCAATGTCCATCCTAAAATGAACGTATAATCATGTTACACCTTGACGTTGTGTGGACGTTACCACTATGACATCTATCAGACGTTGTATTTTGGTCACTTTCCAACACAACCTAAAATCAACCAAATACCAACGTAATTTGGCGCTGTTATTGGACGTCAAAATAACGTTGACCTTAAACGCTGGCTAGACATTGAATTTTGGTCATCTGACGTCACATCCTAAATTTAACATAATCTTAACGTCTTATGATGTTGTGTGCCTGCTGGGGACATTCTTCCAAATATCTTTAGCTAACACTTTAGAGTCTATTTGAGCTGCGACTCAATTATTCACTGCCTCGTTCATTACCTCAGTGTTTTCAGTGTACAGTTTGGATCCTGTAGTAAATCATCAAGCTCTTTCACTCCTGCTTCTCCAGGATCATTTCCTCTGAGGTCCAGCTCTATCAGATGTGAAGGATTTGATCTCAGAGCTGAAGCCAGAGCTTTATAACCTTCCTCTGTAATATTGCAGTCTGAAAGTCTAAAACAGGAAAACGTGTAGCAGCAACTGAATATGAAGCCAAACAAAAGGCCCAGATACCTACAAACTATCTACACAACTGGTCAAATTTACTCAATTGAATTTTGTTTTTAAAAAGTAGAGCTGAAGTATAGTAAACAGCAATCAAGATTGAGCATATACCTACTAATAATGCAGTTTGAAGGTTCAGAATGAAAAGATTACATAGTATTCATCCCGTTAACCAGTTGTCCATACACTAGTGCATGGGTGACCAAACCTGTTCCTGGCGATCGACCTTCCTGCAGATTTCAGCTCTAATCCTGATCAAACACACCTGAACCAATTAATTAGAACCTGAGGAGCACTTGATAATTACAGGCAGGTGCGTTTGATATGGGCTGCAACTGAAAACTGCAGGAAGGTCGATCTCCAGGAATAGGGTTGAGCACCCCTGCACCAGTGGATCCGAAAGTATTCAAATTAACACTATTAAACACTATTAAATTAACACTATTAATAATATATGACTAATACATGTATAATTATGAGAAATATTTTTATGTGAGCCCAATTAGAGTTACATTTTCTAAATGAGGATATCTGACAAGGTATATTCTTTTACTGACAAAGACATAACAACTGGAACTTACCTCAGTATCTCCAATTCACACTTCATATCCTTCAGTCCAGCACAGAGCAACTTCACTCCTGAATCCTTCAGATTATTATCACTCATGTTCAGCTCTTTTAGACTGGTATCTGATTCAAGCACGGTAGCCAAAACTGAACAGCTTCTGTCTGTTAAGTTACAATCATTTAGCCTACAAAAAGAAAATTACACAGAAAATTACACAGAATATTCACAGGTGGAACAAATACAACAAAATTTTGTATACATGGACTTACAGAGCTCTTTTGGAGGTTTTGATGACTGCTGATAGTCTGATGAGACACTCGTCTGATTTATTGAATTTCTGAAGCTCAAACTCCTCCATCTCCTCCTCTGATGTCAACAACACAAAGGCCAAAGCAGACCACTGGGCAGGTGAAAGATCAGCAGATGAGAGACTTCCTGTGCTAAGATGAGTTTGAATCTCTTTCACCAGAGTTTGGTCGTTCAGTTCATTCAGACAGTAGAAAAGATTGATGGATCTCTCTGGAGAAAGATTCGCTTCAAACTTCTGCTTGATGTACTGAACTATTTCCTCATTGCTTTGGTCATCTTGGTCTTGGGGTGTCAACAGACCTCGTAAGAGTTGTCGATTGGACTGGAGACATAGACCGAGAAAGAAGCGAAGGAAAAGGTCCAGGTGTCCATTGTCACTCTCAAGTGCCTTGTCCACTGCAGTCTTCAGCAAATCAATCATGGACTCATTTCTGTTTGTAGAGTCTTGATCAAACACACTTTTCTTGTTAATATTCAGAAACAGATGTGCATAAAGGGCTGCAATAAACTCTTGAACAGTCAGGTGAACAAAGCAGTACATAGTACCAAGAACTATCCCTGTTTCCTCCTTAAAGATCTGGGTACACATGCCTGAGTAAACTGAGGCCTTATAGACGTCAATACCACAGGCTTCCAGGTCTGTGTCATAGAAGATCAGGTTGCTGTTTAGCAGCTGATGAAATGCCAGTTTCCCTAGTGAAAGGATGGCGTCTTTATCCCAGGAAACATCTGGTGTGTATTCTCCATCATACTTTCGTCTGCTCTGCTGGATCTGAAAGCGCAGAAAGTGTGTGTACATTTGTGTCAGAGTCTTGGGAGTGTCTTCAGTGTTTGATTCCTGCAGCGTTTTGGAGGTCTCATTAACGTTTTTCCCATCATTATTGCTCTTCTCCTGTAAAATGTTCTGGAGAACAGTGGCTGAAATCCAGCAGAAGACTGGGATGTGGCACATGATGAAGAGACTCTTTGATTGTTTAACATGATCAATGATTTCTTTGGCCTGATTCTCATTTGGGAGTCTTTTTCTGAAGTACTCCTCCTTTTGTGCATCATTAAATCCTCGTATCTCTGTCAGCCGCTCGATACAGTCAGGAGGAATCTTACTGGCAGCTGCTGGTCTGCTGGTGATCCAGATGAGAGCAGAAGGCAGCAGATTTCCCTTGATGAGGTTTGTCAGGAGAACATCCAGAGAGGCTGGTGACGAGACATCACGACACGTCGCATTACCAGCAAAGTTCAGAGGAAGACGACATTCATCCAATCCATCAAGGATGAACAGGACTTTGAATTGATTCCTTCTTGTAAGGTTCAGTCCTTTTGTCTCTGGGAAAAACTGAGTTATAAGGTCCATCAAACTGAGTTTTTCTTTCTCCTTTAAGTTCATCTCTCTGAATGGAAGAGGAAATATGAAGCTGATCTCTTGATTTTCTTTTCCTTCAGCCCAATCCAGAACAAACTTTTGCACAGAGACTGATTTCCCGATGCCAGCGACTCCTTTTGTCAGTACAGTTCTGATCTGCTTGTCTTGTTCAGATGCTTCAAACAAATGTCTGCATTCAACCAGTATCTCTTGAGCTTTATGATGTCTGGAAGCAACTTCAATCTGTCTGACCTCATGTTCTGTATTGACCTGTTCACTGCCACCCTGAGTGATATAGAGATCTGTGTAGATGTTCTTCAGGAGTCTGGAGTCTCCTTGCTTTGAAATTCCTTCAAACACACACTGATACTTCTTCTGTAGGCCACATTTCAGCTGATGAATGAAGATCAGCTCGTCTAAATACAAGAAACAAACAACAGACATAAATCTTAGTGTTATTTTCTCTGCTATATTTATCAGTTATAATATAAAAGTCTCTCACCTTCTAGAGTATCAGCAGTTTCCTCTTGCTTCATTTCTCTCAGAAAGTAAAGTGTGAGATCAAGAGCTGCTTCTTTGAGGCTGCATTTGTTCTCATTAAAGTCCTTTACAATGTCAATTATACTTTCTTTTTGTAATATTTTCTTAAACTTTTCTAGCTCATTCTTCAGATAATTCATTATTTGGTTTTCAAGATCCTGCAAACCAAGAAAAAAAAGAGAACAAACTTTAAACTTAAACCAAATCATTTATTTTCTTTTAGCTTAGTCCTTTTAGTCATCAGGGGTCACCACAGCGTAATGAACCGCTAACTAATCCAGCATATATTTTACACAGCGGATGCCCTTCCAGCTGCAACCCAGTACTGGAAAACTTCCATACCCACCCATTCACACGTATACACTACTGCCAATTTAGTTTATTTAATTCACCTATAGTGTATTTGGACTGTGGGGGAAACCAGAGTACCCGGAGGAAACCCACAGGAACACAAGGAGAACATGCAAACTCCACACAGAAATGCCAATTGATCCAGCCGGGACTCGAACCAGCAACCTTTTTGCTGTGAGGTGACAATTCTAACCACTGAGCCACTGTGTCGCCTCAGGATATGTTTTTGTGTTTTAATTTCTGTATAACATTATTTTTAAGATTTTTAGATTTTTTAATGACTTAATATTGTTGTATATTTTTTTTAACTAGACATATTACAGAAGTAACACTGAAGCCTTTATTATGGGTGTGCGTGAATAAAGCCACTGATTCCCAAAGATTTACATTTGCAGACTATTTGTTTACTTTAACACAAATATTACAACAAATGTAATTCTTTTGTTTATACCTGAAAGATTCCTAGAAGACCGTCTTGAAAACTCTTGTGTTTCCTGTGAGTCTGGGGGTCTAAGTCTGATGTCTCATGTTCAAAACTGTAAACAAGTACAACAAATGACTGAATTACCTGAATTACTAAAATTCTTACAAAAACACTTATCAAAAACAAAGGAAAGCATTGGACATTCAAACTGTTCGAGTTTTTGGTCTGGGAACCAAATTTCCTTTAAGCTTATGGTATTACAGAAAAGATCATTTTTTATGGTTGTCAGGATCACCAGCGAACCAGACTTGCAGTATATGCACTACTGTATATGAACTACAAATCCTGTCATGCACCTCACACACACCTGTTCCGGTTCACTGTAGATTACACACACACACACACACACACACACACACACACACACACACACACACACACACAGCTGGGAGCTGCTCAAGCACTGATTACTTAGACTTTTTAGACTGCTTACTTTGTCACACTCATGGCTGAGTCTTGTTGGTTTATCCCTTTAATGTCACAAAGTGTTTCCTGTGTTTAGTCTTTCGGTTTTCCTTGACCCTTGCCTTGTTTTCTGGTTTTCGTTGTTTGCCTCCTATATTGACCTTTTGCCTGTGACTTGACTACACTTCTGGATTTGCCTGTATGTACTCATTTGCTCCTGTGATGGACCCTTGCCTGTATGTCCATGCTCTATTGAATAAACCTGCACGTGGATCCTCAACTCAGTTGTCCAGCGTCCTTCAGTTACAATGGTATTACAGAAAAGACACTACAGCTGGTGAATAATGGTACATTTTGTACTGAATAATGTTTACATTTAATCACTTACGATAATAAAAACCCTATTATTCAACACTGCGTTCTCACAATATGTCATCAGTCGGCCATATTGAACAGGAGAACAAAAATTGTATTGAAGAAAGAAACAGTACTGTGGTCAATGAAATAGTTTGAAAGTGAAAAATGTAATGATTAATCAAAAATGACTGTAAAATAAACTAATAGAAATCAGATATTGCTTTGCAATTGAAAAAGGCAAACTAATATAACTGGCCTGGACAACACTTTTGTCTACATCTGTAAAAAATGCCACTAAATCAATGAAACTTGCATATTTTGCTGATCAATTATTGTCATGTTTTGACCTTTACTAATTAGTCAGAAACAGACGAAAAAACAAAGACTGGCAAATGTGATGAATCTAGCAGGAGAGTTATTCTAATCATACAGTATTATTTATCTCCATCTCCAGGTTGGAGGAAAGTCCTTACCCCAGGTATTTTGCTTGGGGTTTTGTTCACGAGTAAGGGAAGGATGGAGCGTGAGATTGACAGGCGGATTGGTGCAGCAGCAGCAGTAATGCAGTTGATGTATCGGTATGTTTTGGTAAAGAAGGAGCTGAGCCAAAAGGTAAAGCTCTCAATTTACCGGTCAATCTATGTTCCTGCTCTCACTCTCATGGTTATGAGCTTTGGGTCATGACGGAAAGGACAAGATCTCGAATACAAGTGGCCAAAATGAGCTTCCTTCACAGGGTGGCAGGGCGCACCCTTATAGATAGGGTGAGCTGTCACCTTGGAGGAGCTCCGTGTAGAGCCGCTGCTCCTCCACATTGAGAGAAGTCAGCTGAGGTGGCTCGGGCATCTGTTCCGGATGCCTCTTGAATGCCTACCTAGAGAGGTGTTCCAGGCATGTCCCACCGGGAGGAGACCTCAAGTAAGACCCAGGACATGCTGGAGGGACTATTTCTCTCGGCTGGCCTGGGAACACCTCGCGTTCCTCCCGGAGGAGCTGAAGGAAGTGTCTGGGGAGAGGGAAGTCTGGGGTTCTCTCTTAAGACTCGACCCGGCGACGAAAATTAGATAAGATGAGATGAGTATTATATATTTCTCCCTGTAATGAAACTTAAAGTAATGTGTTACCTTATTGTGTATGTTATTTTGTTTTATTTTGTATATGGTTTGATTTTGTTGAATGAATTAAGTCATGGTTGGGGACTTAAATTATGACATCGAGATTACGATGCCTACCGGATATATGACGAATATAGTAATGGATGTGAAGCAAAGCACACCAGGCATGGAACTCTAGGTGAAACATGCCAACAAGGCTTGGGTATACCCCACAGATTTCCTATTTATGAGTTTTAGCTCCTGGTTTAAGGGAAAATAAGGTCATTTGAATTAATTTGTTTAAGATTAATGTTTTGTTTTTGTTGATGCTGGTTTAGTGTTTCAACTTTCGGGATTCATTTGTGTTTGTTTGTTTGCTTGTTTGCTTGTTTGTTTGTTTGTTTGTTTGTTTTTCACTCTAGTTCTTACGGTGATCCATGATGCTATGTTGTGTAATGGAAAGACTCAATCTTTAACCAGGACGCTACACACCCTTTCCTGCTTATCAAGTCCTTCTCTATATGATTTAGCAGCTTCCACACATTTTTTCCATGGTTAAAATAGCAAAATTAAGCAGAGCAATGTATTCAATAGTATATAAAAAATGCAATCAATACCGTTGTTTATATTGCCAGTATGACTGTGCATATGGTAACTGAAAAATAATGAAACTATTTACAAAATGCAATATTCATGACATTTCAGAAAACTCTATTAACAAAATATCAAGATTCTCCAGACAGAGATCAGTGGAAGTCATCGGACATTGCCATTGTTTGTCATTGCTAAATGCAATTTACTAACTCAAGTTCCCATGCTGTACATCACATAAAAAAATCAGACAATAAAAATGTAATATTAAAGGCATGAAGTACCCTTTAGATGATGGTGTTTCCTCGCTGAAGTTCGGGAGATCACCATCTTTTGACCAGTCGCTCTTCACAAACACAGACCCGGACACACAGGAGTCTGATATTACACTGACGACACAAACAACAGCGTAATGCTTTACAATAACAAGTTTGTATGTTAGTTTATTAGAGTCTGGATAACAAGACAGGTTTTCTTTCATAACAACTGTCTAAGAGACTGAGTACAGTAGTCAATATGTATATAGCAATGTCAGTGTGTTTAAGCTTAATTTATTAACTCCTTCACATACCTCACATCACTGTGGAGAAATCCCATAATGAATATTTGACACATTTAATACCTTTTAGCAGATGTTTTTTCCACACTGAAGTTTGGGAGATCACCATCTTTTGACCAGTCGCTCTTCGCAGACACAGAACCGGACACACATGAGTCTGATATTACACTGAAGACAAAACAAACAGGGTAGCACTTTACAATAACTTTGTATTAGTTAATGTATTTACTAACATAAACAAACAATAAACAAACATTTATTACAGTATTTGTTCATGATAGTTAACATTAGTTGATGAAAATAGAGTTCATGTTAACTCATGGAGCATTAACTACTGTTAACAAGCATAAATGTTGATGTTAATAATGCATTCGTAAATGTTAAACCATGATAATAAATGCTGTACAAGTATTGTTCATAATTTTGTCATGTTAGTAAATACATTAACTAATAAAACCTTATTGCAAACTGTGACCAAGAACAGAGAGAAATATGAGTAAAGGTGTCTTGATTACATAACAGGTCTTCTGTCATAATAACTCTCTGAGAGACTTAGTGCAGTAATTAATATGTATATAACAATTTTAGAGCTTGATTTATTAACTCGAGTTCCTTCACATACTGTTCATCACTGTGGAGAAATCCCATAATGAATATTTGGCACATTTAATACCTTTTAGCAGATGTTGGTTTTTCCTCACTGAAGTTCGGGAGATCACCATCTTTTGACCAGTCGCTCTTCACAGACACAGAGCCGGACACACATGAGGCTGATATTACACTGAAGACACAACAGACAGGGTAGCACTTTACAATAAGTTTGTATTCGATAATGCATTTACTAACATGAACAAACAATAAACAAACATTTATTACAGTATTTGTTCATGGTAGTTAACATTAGTTAATGTTAAACATTACAGTTCATGTTAACTCATGGAGCATATACTAATGTTAACAAGCATGACTTTGGATGTTAATAATGCATTGGAAAATGTTAAACCATAATTAATAATTGCTGCACAAGTTTTGATCATATTTTGTCATGTTAGTAAATACATTAACTACCACTAACTAATGAGCTCTTATTGGAAACTGTGATCACAAAACAGAACAGAGAGAAAACTGAGTATAGGAATCTGGATTACATAACAGATTTTCTGTCATTACTCTCTGATAGACAGTACAGTAATAGATTTGTATATCACAATTTTTGAGCTTGATTTATTAACTAAAGTTTCTTCACATACTCTTTATCACTGTGGAGAAATCCCATAATGAATATTTGACACATTTAATACCTTTTAGCAGATGTTGGTTTTTCCAAACTGAAGTTCGGGAGATCACCATCTTTTGACCAGTCGCTCTTCACAGACACAGAGCCGGACACACAGGAGTCTGATATTACACTGAAGACACAACAAACGGAGAGAAAATGACAACAGGAGAAACGTTAGACCACAGAAAGAGATTTAGTGTGCAAATTATGTGTTCAATTTAAGAATTTAACTCAATCTAGGAAATTCAAATAAACAAACAGTCATATGAAATTTTCATTTTCAATCTAGCAAAAGTTATTTACTTCAAAACGTGTGGGTTCAAAATCTAGAATGAATAAAATTACATAAACTGTAAATTTGCAGTGAATTCAGTTTTTCCATTTTTATATATAAAAAATATTTTCTGTATTTTTTAGCTTTGCATATGTGATGCATCAAACATATTTATTATTGAAGCATCAAATATATTTTTGTTTTATTTGTGACAATTTTCTAAAATAATTTAAAATACACTCCAATTTTTTAAAGCTGTTTCAACATGACAATCTAAAATATTCAAGAGTTCACACTTAGATGATAATTGATTGTAAAGCGTGTTTGGCATGCTGTCCCGAAAGAGAACCCTGAGCTCATATGATCCTCGAGCCTGGGGCTCCCTCCCGTTTGAAGGGCGAGAGGGGAGTTTGAGCTCAGATAGGTCTCGAGAACTCCCCTGCTTGTTATGGCAAATGGCAGATTAAGGATTGCTGTGAAGATATACGGCTGATTAAGAGCTCATCTATGGTGCAGATTTGGTTAAGTCTATTACCTATGTCACATGTCTTTGGTCTGTGGTAGGAAACTGGAGAACCCGGAAGAAACCCCGTGAGCATGGAGTGAACTTGTAAACTGCACAGAAATGTCAACTGGCCAGGTAAAGACCTGAACATTCTTGCTGTGAGGTAACAGTACTAACCACTGGGTTATCCCGTGCCACCCTGTCAAGGAAAAGGGGAGGAGTAGGGGTGAAAGGGGGGATTCTTTAAGACAAAGATAACTGAGGTAAGAAACTCTGGTTATTTATAGTGAGTTTGGAATCGTCTGATTGGTGAATCATGCATTAGCTAATCATAAGTACGTGATCCTCTTGAAGTGAAGTTTCACTTCTAAAGCTGTGGTCACACTAGAGTTTGAGCTTGTGAAATTCTGTTGTACGGCGCTTCGAAAAGGGGCGGCATTAAACAAGATGATTACACATTTTAAAAAAAAAGTGATTGCTCCATATTTTAAATTTCTGTTCAGAGAGGTCATGTATTGATCCTCGATTGGTTTCACGCAATCATGTGATGCGATTTCACAGATCAGAGTTTACCAAGCTTGAACTTTCCAACGCAGCGATCTGCAAAACTTGACGCACAAGCTTGCGTTTCCGGTCAGACGGCATTCACGTGTGTATGAAGGGAAGTCTATGGGGAGAAACATCCAGTGTTACCGCAGCTTAATTTCAAGAGGAGCACATGATATGATTGATCGCAGCTGGTCTCTTATCCGTAATCAATAGAGAACCAATCAGATTAATCCAAACTCACTATCAGTAGCCTGTCTAAAACTACTCTCTTATCTTCGTTTTCCGAAGACACCCCCCATTCACCCCATCTCCCCCTTTTTTCCTTCTTTACCAGGAAAAGCTCTTGAGAACTACATGATCCCATACCCCTTTACATGCTCATTGACCAGGCGGGAGCCCTGGGCTCAATTATCTCTGAGCTCAGGGTTCTCTCCCGGGACAGCATGCCAAACCTGCTATTATTATCATCAAGCAATATCTGAGTGTAAACTCTTGAAATTAGTTTATATATAAACTTCACCTAATAGGATGTTTAGGTTTATAATAGGATAATTTGATTATAGTTGTATTTTTTATGAGGTTTCAATCCTGAACCCTCTGTAGTCTAAGATGATTCTGTGAAAACCACCATAGTCTCACCTGTGTTTCTCTGAGAGACTCATCTTTCCCTGCTCCTCTGACATACTTGCAGATCAACAGCTTAACACTGGTGTCTTTGTGTAACTGAAGACAATCAGACGATCATCATGAGCTGAACAATAAGACAATAAGTCTTTGAGATGAAGATTGTTAGACTTCAGAAGGTTAAATTAGGAGGGAAAAAAGAACTAAAGACAAATGCTTACTTAATAAACAAGAAATAGAAAATTATAGATAAAATTAAGATCATTCATTGCACTAATCATAACACACTTTTATATTTACATTTAGGATACATTAATATGCAGATAAATCAATGAGAACAACCATGCTGGCCACATTTCAATTTAGCCCTAAATGAAAAAATGTGAATAAATCTTTTAGCATTAGGCTATTGGTTTAACATTACGTTACATCGCACCGAATGGTTTGTCTTCTGTTTGTTTAAACCATTTTAAAGATATTTCTGTCTGTTTAAACCCAAATAAACACATGAGATACTTCAGAATTGTTGCCACATGGCACGATTCAGTCTGGACAAAATCATAGACTGAAAAAGACGGACAAAATGCAAGTTTGTCAAGGCAGTTTTGATTCATTAACGCCACCAACTGGACAGCAGTGTGAAGCACAACACAAAACTTTGGGTTTATTGGCAAGCTGCAAACCAACTTTTATATGCATTTCGTTGTCACATCCTGTGTTGGTGATTCAGTCTAGGCGTGTGTAATAAAATCTATATTTTGAATTAAACAGCTTTCATAATTTTACCTGACCCTTAATTTGTATTTAATAAATTCCTGATTGTATATTCGTTCATAGGCTTATGTAGAGTTCTCTTAATGAATAATTCCGTTCAATCCTATACTGAGGAGGAGGACATATTAATAACATGTATTGTATGGTTTCCTTTACGTGGCATATTTTTACCCATTATATAAAGAGTCGAGTTAAGTTCAGTGTCTTATCATAGGCTGATCATCTCTACTATATCTTTAAACACACTTATCTAATACTGTCTTGAATATTAGGCTACATAAATGTCTTCCTGTACTATTACTCCACTTTCCTTGCCACTTTTCGTCTTCCTTAACTTTGTCTTCAAAAAATATACATTTATGAAGTACACTTTAGACAGACACCTTAATTAAAACGAGTACTTAATGATTTTGAAGAGTTGCTTACGTTATATTTTTCCTGTATGCGGTAAAGAAGTGTGTCTTGGTATCTCCATCCAGCTCACGCACTTTCTGTGGTAAATTTCTTCTTAAACAAGCAAACTGCAGGCGATACATTATTTTAAAAAGCGAACCCAATGTCATTTACTATTGGTCTAGATTTAATACAATTATTAACTAGAGACAGGATTGAATGTAAACAAGACGAGGATCGGATTATCTGCTCATGTTGAAGGAGCGAGGAAGCGTCAATTAAGTACAGCTGTTTTCCAGTTACTTTCGTTTTCGTCTTCTTCCAGGGTTTTTACCGGCGGGTTGCGAACAGCAAGATCCGCCTACTGGACTGGAGAAATAATTACTTAAATCCCGTGTTATTTGAAAGCTAATATATTTCAGCACTGATCTGAACTACTATATAGGCTATGTCGGAGATCTAGATACTGAAAATGCATCAGGGGTGTAAATACATGAAAAATACAAATAGACCAGAAATAGACTACTGAGAAAAAAAAGTCAAAATATAAAAATATCTGGACAAAAATAGTTTTCAACACGCTGCATTATTTGATTGTATAGTCTCTTATTTAATATTTTCAGTACTGCTACTAAAATAACATTTTGATAATTTCTGCTTCATTTAATAGCCTATTCACATAAAATAATCCTTAAAAGTGAAACCAGCAGGAAATATAACAGAAATGATTAGTTTGGCACGAGCTATAGTCTATATATGGCCACAACCTACGCAGTATCGAACATTTTAAGTATAAACTATTTTTTAGAGAGAGTTTTGACTTAAGCCTTCTCTTAAAACAGTTCTGTGTAGATTGAGGTAGTGATGTCTCAAACTACACCGAAGCATGGATAAATTTGGATAAGGCACATGGAAAGCAAATCTGAGGAATGCAAACGCAAATGTATTTTCGCCTCGATTTAGCCTATTATCGAAGTTTTAGAGAGAGGTCTAGTTGTATAGAGGAAAGGAAATTCTACTCCATCAAGCAAACCACGCCCACATCAGTGGGGATATTTATGTGATCTCCACAGTTTTTACGCGATGATAATATTTAGTCACCCAGCCATAAAGAATCTGCAGTGACTAATTATTTTGAGCCTCAACACGCATACAGGTTAGTCGCTTATGTTTTTAAATTATTTTCTTTTAAAAGTATGACGCAGTGTGAAGTATGCAAATACTTTCCATTCATAAATCAGGTGCTCATCCGACGGAAAATGGATGAAAGTATGTCATGTTTGTTGTTCAGGGGCTATTCTACGACTCATTTTCAACTGGGATACATAATGGACTAAACTTAATACAAAGGAGTCCATTTAATGTATATGTAATGCAGAACTGTAAATATAAATGTTTGATACAACATTTTCATTTTCAAAATGAAAATAAAGTCTGTGAATAGAGTATAACCCTCACAAAAATTATACTAAAATGTAACATCGGAAACTTCAAACCCTTATCCTCACCGCCATATAAGGAAAAAAACAAAAACACATATAAATGAAAAACATAACTCTAAACAAATTAAAATGTAAGTTAGCTGTTTGTTGTTCTATGTGCTATAAGTATGAAACTACTTTCATAAAAATATTTAATGTTGCTTAGAGTAAGAACATCTTAAAATAGTAAAAAATTGCAAAGTTCACTACAGCAAAAGAAGCATGAATAGCACTTCCATGTCAATGTGATCTAATTTCTGAGAAAGTAACAGGAAATGTAATTAGGGCATGCACTGCTCCTCTGTAAGTTGTTTCAAGTTGAAAAAAAAAAACCAAAAGCTTTCTCAATAGAAAGTGAAAACAGAGAGACAGTCCAACTGGAGTTTTAAGTTGTTTGACAAGTTACAGTAACATTTTAAACAAAAGATGGTCAAAGAATAGTCACTGCACCAGATATCCAATATAAAACAACAGTTAGTACCATGAATGGATCCAAATGGATGAATAAAAACAGCAGAAATAAAAATTCACATATGGGTTTTGCCCTTTTTGTCATTTTGCAGCCAGTGATTTTGCAGCCAAGGGTCATCAAATATTTTTGAGGTGCTTTGTACCCTACACTGCACAACCGTCTGCATATTTTTATTCCTGCTGTTTAAAAAAAAAAAATAGAACATGGCCATTCATCAAATTGTCAACAGTTTCTTATAAAGTATTCATCCACTGAATCCAATCAACATATAACTCTATTTTAATTAAAATAAAAATTAAAAAATTTCATTTTATATGTATTGATTAATTAAGTTCACAAAATCAAGTTCACAAAAAATACACTTTAAAAATGTGAAAGTGATTTTATTTGTCATGTCATGTCTTTATTATCTACTTTTCCGGGGCTGGGTCGCGGAGGTAGCAGTCTTAGGAGAGAACCCCAGACTTTCCTCTCCCCAGACAGTTCCTCCAGCTCCTCCAGGGGGATCCCGAGGCGTTCCCAGGTAAGCGGAGAAAAAATTGTCTCTCTATCATGTCCTGTCTTCCTCGAGGTCTCCTCTCGGTGGGACATGCCTGGAACACCTGGAACACACGCTTGTATCCGAGATCTTGTCCTTTCGGTCATGACCCAAAGCTCATGACCATAGGTAAGAGTACGAACGTAGATTGACAGGTAAATTGAGAGCTTTGCCTACTCTGCTTTCGGTTCCACAGCAGACCGGTACATCGACCACATTACTGCTGCCGCTGCATCAATCCGTCTGTCAATCTCTTGTTTCATCCTTCCCTCACTCGTGAACAAAACCCCAAGATACTTGAACTCCCCCACCTGGGGTAAGAACTTTCCTCCAACCTCTACCTCCAACCAATATTCATACAGGGACGAGACAGCCCTTAACAGAGCACTTCTGACCCCAAACTCCCAGAGCACCTTCCACAGAATGCCATGAGGGACATGGTCGGATGCTTTCTCCAAGTCCACAAAACACATGTGGACTGGTTGGGCATACTCCCATGAACCCTCAAGCACCCTGGTGAGTGTATAGACCTAGTCCAGTGTACCATGGCCTGGACGAAAATTGCATTGTTCCTCCTGGATCCTAGGTTCAACCATCGGCTAGATCCTTCTCTCCAGTACCCTGGCATAGACTTTTCCATGGAGGCTGAGGATTTTATTTGTTATTATTATTATTTTATCAATCAGGCCAGAACATATTTAAAAAAATCTATTGATGTTGGAAGTGCTCGGATAGGCAAAAGCTGTAGATTGACATACTTTGTTACACCAATTTTTACTATTGTTGTTTATATGTGTTGAAATACAGGTGGAGCCATAGATTTTCTTTACAACGCTTGAAGACGATGAATCTTTCATGGATTATTCTGTGTCTGGGTAACGTCTTTTCTTGTTTTTATATTATTTAAACTTTTACAAATGTTTAAAATTAGCATGAATATAAATTTGAAAGGATAAATGATTGTGCAGACTTTTTCACTTTTGTTTTATTGAAGTTCATTCATCATGTTTATTTTTTCCATGCTTGCATGACTTGTTAGGCTTAGTTGAGGTGTTCATCTGAAAAGTCTACTCTTGAAGTAGTAGTAAAGACATTCTGCATATAAATGAATGCAGTTCTTGTAAAAAAAAAAAGACATTTGTGGCAGTGGGGAGATTAATAGGATATATGCACAGCTAGTGTTTCTTCCCATACTGATGAACTTCTGGTGAATGGTTAATGTGACTTTTTCAGTTGTATAAGATTCCTTTTACAGCATCGATGTTGTAATGTAATTAGAATAAAATCAGTTAAATAGACCTAAGCATTTATTTAGTTGTTCAAGCATAAAACAAGCTGAAAGATTGTGTAAACGCAAGCGCCTGTCAGGAGCAGCAGGCGAGCACAGAAGCTCCATTGACTATACTGAGGCAAAATAAATGTTCATATTTTATAGACATGGTGCAGACAAAATGTATACTTTATATCATATATCAATCAGGCAGTGGAGATTGTTGATTTATAAGAAAAACAGACCTTAAAGTGCTGATTTTGTAAAGCCTTATGGTTCACCAAAAGCGCTTGACCCAGGTTACTGACAAATTAAAAGTCCTTCTGCATACTTCTGCATATACCCTAATGCATATCTTTATTTGTAATGCCAATAAAAAAAAATATTGAATCTACTCTAACTAAACTAACTCTAACCCATAACTAATTAAAATTTTGTTGTATTTTAGTAATTTCCCTTTTTAGTGTTTATTTGTTTAATTTTTGTTTGAAAAAACAAACAAGTTTATTAGCAATGCATTATAGGTAATGGTGTAACAAAATTGATAGAAACTGAACCACATTCAATGCTTTAGTAAGCAAGTGATTCTTGAGGTAATTGCAAAGTTTAACAATTATCTGCATGATTGCAATCAATGCCGGAACGGTGCGTAGGCCCTATTGGAATTGCTCCGTTTATTCTTCTTCTTCTTCTTCCGCAGATTGAATCGCGATTTTGAGGGGCTAAACATGCCCGAAAACTCACGAAACTTTGCACACGCCTCAGAAGTGGCGAAAATTTACGTTTGTTGTAGATTTCGGTAGTGGGCGTGGCAAAATGACTCAACAGCGCCACCTATGCACTTGTGATGGACTAGCCCCCAAGCTACGAATCACACACACGCATGAAAATTGGCACACACCTCAAACATGCCAAACCATACAAAAAAGTCTCTTGGAGCAATATTTATTGCTGTTTTTGCACATACACGCAAATGAGTTCTCTTCAATCGTCAGTTATTTAAGTTTACTGAAAAAAATTATGCCAAAATGCCTATCTTTTAGGCAGTCAGTGTAAAAAGCTGAGAAAAAAAAACTTTCTGTATTGGTAATTTGGATCTATATATTAACTCTTAAAGGGTTATGGCCCTCACCCGGGCATCAGCGTCAATGCTTCCCATTCACTTTGAATGGGTGATGTCAAGTGTTGCCGCTGCTTGCTGCAGAAGTTGGGACTTTCTCAACTTTTCAAGCACCAACAGAAGCGTCAGCCAATCAGATAACTATATGCACATACACCAGCTCAGACTAGTCGATTGCTGACTAATTTTATTGGCTGATGCTGCGATGACAATCGCATCAGCCCCAACTTCAGACACACCCACTGTCAAGCGTTGACGCTGAAGCCCCGTGTGAATCGGGCAGTAGTTAACAAACAATGATAAATAAGTTAATTACTCACCCTCATGCTGTTCCAAACCCCTGAGACCTTTGTTCTTGTTTGAAACACAAATTAAGATATTTTAGATGTAATCTGAGAGCTCTCTAATACTCCATAGACAGCAACAGTCCTGAAATGTTCAAAGTCCAGAAAATACCCCAAAAAACATCCTCAAAACAGACCATATGCTTCACAACACTTTTGTGTGCACATAAAACAAAAATAATGACTTCTCCTCAGTGTCAGTGCATGTCAGTACAAGAGTACTCTTCTCTTTATGCATGTCACACTCTGCCATATTCTCGTAGTTTGATAATAATTTGATTGAACCATATTGCATAGGTCTCAAACTGAATTCCTGGAGGACCGCAGTTCTGCTTCAATTTTTGCTTCAACCCTAATCAAACACAGCTAATCCAAAAAAATCAAGGGTGTTCAAGACTACTATAGACTATTAATCAGGTGTGAGTTAAAGATAGTTGGTGCTAAACTATGCAGAGCTGTGGCTCTCTAGGAATTGTTTGAGACCACTGGTATATTGTCTGTTTTGAGAATGTTTTTTTTAGTATTTTTCTGGACTTTGAACATCTCGGACAACGTCTTGTTGTCTACAGAGGATCAGGGAGCCTTCAGATTTCATCTGAATTATCTTAATTTGTATTTTAAAGATGGACCAAGGTCTCAGGGGGTTGAAACAACATGAGCGTTAATAATTTCCAAAACATTATTTTAATGTTTGGGTGAACAAACCCTTTAAAGTGACTGCTGATGTTAAGACGAAAAAACATATTCATCTGTATGTTTAAGTTAGAGCTAGAGATGTTTTGTCACTTTTCACAGATCCAAAAAAAATATCCAAAAAATGCCTAATCCAAATGTTGTACACCAGTCATGGGTTTTATTAGAAACAGTTAGAAAGTGAATAAACAATATCACTGTTGAATTAGAGAGACATTTTTGTGATTTAGTTCTATAGTTCTGATGTATTTTTCTCAAATAAATGACCCAATACTTGTAAAATTGTGAACACCAAGTATAGAAATCCATACTTAAAACTTGTGTTTTGCATTTAACCCATTACAGTTTTGTTTATAATATTTTGACTGATTTGACGTGTCTGTCAAGAAAGGATTAATAAATTGAGCAGTTAATCATATTTGCACACTGTGTTTCAGGTTTATCATCTGCTGGATCTGATAAAAAGGAAAGAAATTCTAACACTTGATTAACAAAATATATGATTACTTGATCTTTGCTTTCTCTGATGTTTTCTTTATATTATAGGATCTCTAGCTGGTTAAGCCTAAAATTATCAGACGATATAAACCATGCACTCCAGGAAAACCATCAGCCTTGAAGTGTGCGCTGCAGTGTTCAGTAACAAACGCTCCAAATGCAACCCTAACCATTTATAATGGAACCAGTACATTCTCCATCATCAAAGTCGCTGATCTTAACATTGACCTCAGTTTGTGTATGCAGGTGCAACATCAAGATACAAACCCCTACAGATGTGTGGTGGATAATACCAACAGCAGCCAGGCTGTCCATTTCAACGTCTGTAAACTTTGTGAACCATGTCCAGGTACATTAGCTTTTATTCGCTGAGCTCAGGTGTTTTCTTTGAGGTGCATGCAATGGTGATGACAGTATATTTTATGAGCTGATATGTGGTCCTGATAACTCTGTCTGGTGTTTTGTTTAGCTCAGAAAGTTTCTTTATTAAATGCACTCACTAACTTACCAACAAATAAACTTACTGACCCCCCCCAGTTTTGTAATGATAGTTTGAGCAGATAAGTAATGGAGAGTGTACTTTATAGAAAGTCATATTTTACTAAGCAGCTGTCAGTTATCTTTCTATGTCTGAGATGATGTAAAATATTCTGAAAAAAGTAAACCAATTTTTTTAATTACTCTGTTATTGTATTTTGATGTTGAAACAGCTTTAATAAACACTTCTATACCAGTGACCGAGGAAGAATCTGTCACGCTACACACTAATGTTACAAAAGAACAAGCAGTGAGTCATATAATGTGGAGGTATGAATGTAATCCTGATGAAATGGTTACGATTGCTGAAATCCTTAATAATATAACCTCAATATCTGACTGTGATGACGAGAGATTCAAAGACAGACTGCATACAACCAGTCAGACTGGAGATCTCACAATCACAAACACCAGCAAAGGAGACTCTGGAGTCTTTAAACTACAGATCAACAATGGAGTCTCCAAATGCTGGAGTTTCAATGTTACGGTCTATGGTGAGTAAATGTAATAAATCATCTCACATGTATAAATGCACAGTCTCGATATTTGTTCATTTGTTGAACCATCTCGTCTGCCAGCTCTTCTCCCTGTTCCTGTCATCACCAGAAACTCTTCGTCATCAACAGACTCCAGTTGTTCAGTGTTGTGTTCAGTGGCGAATGTAAGTGCAGCGAGTCTCTCCTGGTACAAAGGAAACAGTTTATTGTCCAGCATCAGTGTGTCTGATCTCAGCATCAGTCTCTCTCTACCTCTGGAAGTGGAATATCAGGATAACAACACCTACAGCTGTGTGATCAACAATCCCGTCAGAAACAAAACTACACCTCTGGACATCAGTGATCTCTGTCCAGGTTTGTCAGGCAGTGATGTCAGTCAGGGAACTGATCAATCTCAGTAATGTCCTATTTTTAGGTTTAATACGATCATTTGTATTTCAATATTTAAGGCTTTAGATAAAACCAATCATAATCTTACTTATTGCACTTTGGAAATTTCTTGGATATAAAGAACCTTTTTACATGATGTTAGCTTTGCTTTTTTATTCATTATAATTTTAGTCCGATAACATAAATACCATAATTAATGAATTATGTCATTCATTTTCTTTTTCGTCTTAGTTCCTTTATTAATCTGGGGTGACCACAGCGGAATGAACCGCCAATTTATCCAGCATATGTTTTACGCACCAGATGCCCTAGGAAACATCCATTTTTACTCATTCACACACACACACACACACACTCACACTATGGACAATTTAGCTCACCCAATTCACCTATAACACGTCTTTGGACTGTGGGGGTAACCAGAGCACCCGGAGGAAACCCACGCGATCACGGTGATAACATGCAAACTTCACACAGAAATGCCCACTGCGCCACCGTGACGTCCCTAAATAAATAATTAAATAAAAATGCTGTTTTAGTTAATCTGTGAGTAAGTGTTGTTACTTAAGTATATTGGTTGTATTCTGTTTAGCAGGAGTGATTCACACAAACTTTGTTTTCTTTTTGTTTATTGCAGGCTCGAGCAATCCCATTTTGATATATACTGTTGCAGGTGTTCTTGCTGTTGTTCTTCTTCTTGCAGTTGGGGCATATTTGTTCAGCAAACATTGCCCCTTTAGAAATGGCAAGTATTACTAACAGATGCTATATAGGCCTTTTGGGCAAAAAAATATTTTATTTACACAAGTTATTGACACATCAAAAAAGAGACAATTCAAATATACTAAACCATGATTATAAAGTACCACAGTGAATATATGTAATAACCCTTACAAAATTACTGCAGTTTTTTAAAGAATACTGCTTTAGTTAACTTCTGAAAAGTGCAGTTTTTAGGACAAGAAAAACAGCATTATTTAAGTATATTGCAGTATTACTGCAATACAACTGAAGTACTTTAACACAACCAACTGCAGTACATCTACTGCAATACAATTGAAAGACTACTACAGGACTTAATGCAGTACAACTACTACAATTCAACTGGATTACTACAGTACAACTATTGCAATATTACTGAAGTGATACTACTACTATAATGCAGTACTGCTACTGCAATACATTATATAATTTATTGCACTTAGGTAGATAAGTATTAAAAGTGCACTTTAGTTTTGTTATGTCTTGCAGTATTGTAGATGCATTTCTGTAGTTAGTTATACTTCTAAAAAGTGCAATACAATATACTGTGGTAGTACTTTAGCAATACAACTGAAGAACTGAAACCTCATTTGGAAACCATTGTCCACCGAGCAGGAAAAGTAGTAGTTGTACTGCAGTTGTATTGTAGAAGTACTTCAGTTGTATTGCAGTAGCAGTACTGCATTATATTTGTAGTATCACTTCAGTACTATTGCAGTAGTTGTACTGTAGTAGTACTTCAGTTGTACTGCAGTAGATGTGCTGCAGTTAGTTGTATAGTATTTTTTAATAATGCCGTTTTTGTTGTGTCCAAAAAACTGCGATTTTCAGAAGTTAACTAAAACTGCAATATTCCTTAAAAACTGCAGTAGTCTTTCAAAGAAAATACAGAATTTTTTTGTAAGGGCCCTCTTAGTATATTTAATGTTACTTCAGTTGTACTGCAGATTCTACTGCTGTTGAACTTAATTTTTTTATTCTAATTAGAAAATGACTTGAATCCAAAAAACATCCCTGAAAAAAAGTACTAAATATTCTTGGAAAATGTTGAAGAACAAACCCCTTGCAACACAAGTGCAATACAGTTCTTACCACACCATTGGCATATTAGACTACAGCAGCATAAGTGCAGTAAAGACAAAGTTTACTTGTTTGTACTACAGTTTACTGCAACTTATACTGCTGTTGAACTTTATTTTACTGTATTTGAACTGTTTATACTTCATTGTATTGCAATTTTGCAGTTGTACTTATTTTTACTGCAGTTATACTTCTATATACTGCAGTTTTACTTCAGTTTACTGTAGTTATTTTTTGTAGGGGAAATGAAAAAGTAAATGCAGAATAAAGTATTTTTTTTACTTAATGATAGCATGTTAATCAGTCAGTGGAAGATCTCACTGTCGATCTTTTAAATCTGTGTGTTTAACAAGTGCTGGGAGTCAAGATCAGACCAGTCAAAATCCCCAAACTGGTTTGTTAAAAGAAAATTTCACCAAAAGTATACTTACTCTCAGGGCCATTTATATTGAAGTATATCGATATTTAGCAGCACCCTGTTGGTGTTTTGCAACTTCCAATTTTCATGAGGTGGGTTGTTAGCCCAACGCCTGGAGGACCAGGTCATACACACACATACTACAGACAATTTAGCTTACCCAATTCACCTATAGTGCATGTTTTTAGACTTGTGGGGGAAACTGGAGCTCCCGGAGGAAACTCACACCAACACAGGGAGAACATGCAAACTCACCAAAAGTATATGTATTTTTAAAAATGCCCTATTTGTACAGTACAAAGTACTGTGATGATACAGTGAATATATGTGATAAATTAAAGGCATGTAAAAATCAAATAAACTTGTTTACTCAATGACAGCTTGTCAATCAGTAAGTGGAAGATCTCACTGTCGATCTGATGAATCTGTGTGTTTAACAGGTGCTGGGAGTCAAAATCCGACCATTCAAAATCCCCAAACAGGTTTGTTAAAAGAAATTTTCACAAAGGTATATGTATGTAAGAATTCCCAATATGTACAGTATCTTTTACATAAGACATTAAACTGAGGTCATGACTCTCTTTGGTCATTAAAAATCCCATGGCACTTTTCGTAAAGAGTAGGGGTGTAACCCCGGTGTCCTGGCTAAATTTCCCACCATCTGCCCTTACCATGACCTCCCAATCATCCCCATCTACTAAATTGCCTCTATCACGGTTTCTCCACTGCACCTATAGCTGGTGTGTGGTGAGCGCACTGGTGCCATTGTCTTGTAGCTGCCATTGCATCATCCAAGTGTATGCTGCACACTGGTGGTGGTGTGGAGAGACCACCACTGAAGTGATTTGAATGTATAGCCATACGCAATAAATGCGCTATATAAATACACACATTACATTACATGTAAAAAGTGCTGTGATGATGGAGTAAATATATGCCATAAATTAAAGACATGTAAAAATAATGATGGCATGTCAGTGAGTGGAAGATCTCACTGTCGATCTGATGAATCTGTGTGTTTAACAGATGATGAGAATCAAGATCAGAACAGTCAAAATTCCCAAACAGGATTGTTAAAAGAAAATATCACTGTATATATGTATAAATGTCAATATGTATGTTACAATTTTACTATATGTATTTAAAAAGTACTAGACTGTGATGTGAAGATAAAACACCATAGTGCGTCTTTGTAATAAATGAAAGGGAAAATGCAACCATGTCAAAATAAACTAAACTAATTTTATAGTAATAATTTAGTAATAATTTTATACTAATTTTGATACAATGATGGCCTGCAGTCAGTCAGCGTTAGATGTCTGTCAGTCTGATGAATCTGTGTGTTCAACAGATGATGGGAGTCAAAATGAGACCAGCCAAAATCCTCAAACAGGTTTGTTGCAGTTTACACTCAACATTTTCATCAATACACTCAAAACAATCTATTAAATACCAATTTACAATAACTATGATAACAGTATACATTTTTTTAATCCACAGCTAACCCTACAGAGGCCAACGAAACTGAAAACGAATCTGAACCTTTCATCCGTGATCCATCCTCCACACAGGAATCTATCTGTTTATCTAAGTTGTGCTGCAAGTAGATACAAAGATCTTTCTTCAATGCATTTCCAAAAACGTTTCAGTATTATGCCGAAATTGTAACATCAGTGGTCAAGTGAACTAAATTAAATAATTAAAAACTATGTGTATTGATACACCCTCATTTAATCATTCTGAATGAGATGCTTAATGTATTGGCCACTGATGTTTATTGGCCAATTCATGTGCAATATTAAACCGTATTGGCAAAAGCACAAAAAAGGCTAAAACCAAGTTTATTAATTAATTGTGTGAAGGCAATATGTTGTATGTCTGCTGAATAAATCCAACATTTTTCAGTTTGAATGATTACACTTGCTAAAACCAAATGAAGTCTATATATAGTTTGTCAGTCACATGTATGAACACAAGATTATCATCAAAAATTGTCAAAAAAAACTAATGGAAATCATTGGCATCATTGGTAGGAGAAAGTACATAATAGTTTTTAAATGAGTCTGTATGGATTGTTACAGGTTTTTGTGTACAGATGAGCAAGTAATACATCAGTATAGTTGTCTATATAATTAGAAATGGCCCAATATTTGTTTCTTAGCTGTGAATCCTAAGTAACACCAACTTTTAACTTACAGAAGAATAATTACAATTAAGGAAAATAAGAAACGATATGAATAAGGAGTACATGTGTATGTTCATGTAAAAGGTCAAGTTTAACTTTTCATTTCTTTTTTACTTTTGGCAAAATCTTTGTAATTTTAGTAAAATGAATATATGAGTGTTTCAGATGTATAAGGTGTTAGTTTTGATAATTCTGCAGTTTTGCATATTTTCAGATTTAATTCAAGACTGGGCTTGTCTTTTTTGTTTTCATTAAATAACTGGTGCATCACCTCTCATTAGACTAAGACAAAAAGCTTTTTAAAACATTGTTTGTTTTTCACTTTCTTTACTGACATATATTCTCCAAAAGGTTACATACTTTCCTTTTTTATGCTTTGTTTTTATTTTTGGGGTTGTTAATCTGATTGTACTGTATACATAATGAGTCAAGGCTGATTTATACTTCTGCGTCAAGCACTTGCATATGCTCCAGCGCCAAAAAAATCTCCAAAAATCTGCAAAAATTTAATTACATGTCGCAACGATTGGTCGGCTTGGTAGAACTGACAATTGTGAGCGAGATGAGAGTTTGCAAGTGTCGAATCCTGTGAAGGAGGTTCAGATGAACAGTTTTGTTTTGTGTTTACCTTATGATTAAAGTTGTTGCACGTCCCCCAGGTCCCGCCTCAAATTGAGCAAGTTTGAGCTATTTCTACAGTAAGGTAGCATTCAGAAAAAACAAAAGACCAGCGAAGAAACACGACACAGAGAAACATAAAAACCTCACTGCCAGCTAGTGTTTCAAAAGTGTTATTGCAGAGCAACACAAACAGCATGCAGATGTATAAATGCACGACTATGCACAAGGCATGCGCCATGGGTCACGCCGATCACAATGCAGAAGAATAAATCAGGCTTCAGTATTGACATATTTTTGTGAACCATTTAGCTAAAATAAAAATACATTTCAGACTTAAAAAGATGTTAGTAGATTAATTGCATCATTTATATGGAATGTTGTTTATGTCTTTACTCTTTATTTACCAAAATTACACCCTTACCTTATATCACTTACATAAATAATATTTTAAGCATAACAGAACCTGGGTATTAAGACCAATTTGTTTTGTTTTTTCCAATTCTGTGCCACCATAAATGTTACCATAAAGGTTCTTCAGTTCCAGCTAGACAACAACGGAGACGCGGAAATGTACTCCAATATGAGAATGTACTTATACATTATATATACACATCATACAGGAGACAGGTGGCAAACTCAGTTCCTGAAAGGTCACAGGTCTGCACAGTTTAGCTTGAACCTTAATTAAACACACCTGATCATACTATTTAAAGGTTACCTAATATGCCCCTTTTTGCAAAATGTAAAAAAAAGTCTCTGATGTCCCTAGAGTGTGCATATGAAGTTTGAGCCCAAAATGCCCAACAAATAATGTTTTATAAGTGTTTGAAACTGCCCTTTTTAGGCTTTGATCCTTACTGTGCCATTTTGGTGACTGACGCTTTAAATTCTAATGAGATTGTGCTGTTTTCAAAAGATGGCGGAGCTACAAATGCCAATGGCTGTGTCTGAAATCCCATACTTCTTTACTATACAGTACGCGAAAAACAGTATGCGAGCTGAGTAGTATGTCCGAATTCACAGAAAGCTGAATATTTTTGGAAGTAGTTTTAGTTTATTTTTAGTTTTAGCTATTTTAGGAGGATATCTGTGTGTGCAGGTGACTATTACTGTGCATAATTATTAGGCAACTTAACAAAAAACAAATATATATACCCATTTCAATTATTTATTTTCACCAGTGAAACCAAAATAACATCTCAACATTCACAAATATACATTTCTGACATTCAAAAACAAAACAAAAACAAATCAGTGACCAATATAGCCACCTTTCTTTGCAAGGACACTCAAAAGCCTGCCATCCATGGATTCTGTCAGTGTTTTGATCAGTTCACCATCAACATTGCGTGCAGCAGCAACCACAGCCTCCCAGACACTGTTCAGAGAGGTGTACTGTTTTCCCTCCTTGTAAATCTCACATTTGATGATGGACCACAGATTCTTTATGGGGTTCAGATCAGGTGAACAAGGAGGCCATGTCATTAGTTTTCTTCTTTTAGACCCTTTCTTGCCAGCCACGTTGTGGAGTACTTGGACGCATGTGATGGAGCATTGTCCTGCATGAAAATCATGTTTCTCTTGAAGGATGCAGACTTCTTCCTGTACCACTGCTTTAAGAAGGTGTCTTCCAGAAACTGGTAGTAGGACTGGGAGTTGAGCTTGACTCCATCCTCAACCCGAAAAGGCCCCACAAGCTCATCTTTGATGATACCAGCCCAAACCAGTACTCCACCTCCACCTTGCTGGCGTCTGAGTCAGACTGGAGCTCTCTGCCCTTTACCGATCCAGCCACGGGCCGATTTATCTGGCCCATCAAGACTCACTCTCATTTCATCAGTCCATAAAACCTTAGAAAAATCAGTCTTGAGATATTTCTTGGCCCAGTCTTGACGTTTCAGCTTGTGTGTCTTGTTCAGTGGTGGTCGTTTTTCAGCCTTTCTTACCTTGGCCATGTCTCTGCGTATTGCACACCTTGTGCTTTTGGGCACTCCAGTGATGTTGCAGCTCTGAAATATGGCAAAACTGGTGGCAAGTGGCATCTTGGCAGCTGCACGCTTGACTTTTCTCAGTTCATGGGCAGTTATTTTGCGTCTTGGTTTTTCCACACGCTTCTTGCGACCCTGTTGACTATTTTGAATTAAACGCTTGGTTGTTCGATGATCACGCTTCAGAAGCTTGGCAATTTTGAGTGCTGCATCCCTCTGCAAGATATCTCACTATTTTTTACTTTTCGGAGCCTGTCAAGTCCTTCTTTTGACCCATTTTGTCAAAGGAAAGGAAGTTGCCTAAAGCATACCTGATATATGGTGTTGATGTCACACCCCTTCTCATTACAGTGATGCACATCACCTAATATGCTTAATTGGTAGTAGGCTTTCGAGCCTGTACAGCTTGGAGTAAGACAACATGCATAAAGAGGATGAAGTGGTTAAAATACTCATTTGCCTAATTATTCTGCGCTCCCTGTGCGTGATCATGACAAAATGGAGGATGTAGTACGTCTGAGTTCTATTCATACTACTCAGATTCATACTATATAGAACGCACTTTTCTGACGTTCGTGTAGTACATACAAATGTATACCTACTCAAGTAGTAGGGGATTTCGCACACAGCTTATGTATCAGCATAGTGCCAGGTT
This sequence comes from Danio tinwini, assembly GCA_903798205.1. Taxonomy (NCBI): domain Eukaryota; kingdom Metazoa; phylum Chordata; class Actinopteri; order Cypriniformes; family Danionidae; genus Danio; species Danio tinwini. Next base: position 9,106,938 of record CAIGQZ010032594.1, read on the forward strand.
GAAAAACAAGACTAACGTTCGATGCTAATGAGGGAGAGATCATCACCTGTGGGTGGGGCTTTCCCCCTCTGAAGACACATACAAAGAGAAAGGCTGCATTTACATTGCATGGTTTAAGTCACTCAATTCCCTTTTTTTTTCCTTCCATGTGACACAGATCAGATATGGCCAATTTACTCAAATCAGATTCAAGCCTTGTTCATAAGTGGGAATTTATCCAATAAGAATTGGAATCGTGCCCTCGTATCTGCAGTGTAAGCAGGTAGATCGGATTTTCACCTGTCAATGTGAGTCACGCATCATTAAAAACCATAGCGAATGATGTCAGACTGATGCTCTCATTTTCGAACAGACTTCAGCACAGTCGCAAACCTTAAATCTCATACATGAGAATTAAATATCTTTTATATTGTCAAGTAGCACAAGTATTTAAGCATGTTAACTAGAGCAAGAGAGCGCAATATCCGCCAGGTAACCAATATAAACTAATATAAAACTATTGCATACATCACATGCATAAATCATGCCATGAACATGACATTAAGATGCCTACTGGTTTAAAAATGCTATACTATAAACTATAGTAAAACAACGTGTCAAAAAGAATAAAAAAAAATAATTAAAACCATGAGAACAGATAAAATACAGGAACGGAGAAAAGGGCACTCTTTTATTAATAGCTGTCAGTCATCGCGCGCTCTTTTTTTTTTTTTTCCTGGTCATTGTGCCTTTGCCTTGTGCAGTGTAAATGCAGACAATCGGATACGAGTCACTTTTAAAAGATAATGCAAGCTGGTCATCAAAAAAATTAGATACACTCACAAAATCGGAATTGACCATCAAGATCTGCACTGTAAATGATGCCTAAATGTCAATCAAAATGTTTCTGCAGGCTGTTTTTTATCAAGTGCGATTATAAAAATTTTTTATAAAATTTTTGACGTTAGAAGCTTGAAATATTCACAGACTTGTTGCCACACAACTGTGTTTAAACCTCCTATAAAAGTAATTTTGCATAATAGGTCCCCTTTAAAACTCCTCCCACAAAAATCCAGATTTTTCCTGTATGCAGATCTGCATGTTTTTGAGTGAAACTCTTATTCACATTGAAGGCAAATGTACTACCTCTATTTATTGTGGATCCTCAAATGACTTGTCAGATTTCCTAGACGTCTGAATCTCTTGTCACAATGTGAACACGTATAAGGTTTTTCTCCGCTGTGAATCCTCTGGAGCAGTTTGAGTTCAGTAACTTTATAAAAAGTTCTTCCCACAATCAAAGCACATGTAGTTCTTCACACCGCTGTGTCTTCTCTGGTGCGTTGTTAAATAGTTCATCTGACTAAAGGTTTTTCCACATAAAGAGCACACGCAAGGCATTGCCTCTGAATGAACTTTAAGGTGGCACCTGAAAGCCTCGGCCCAAAAAAAGCTTTTCCCGCACTGATCACATTTAAATGGTCTCCAGAATGAGAAAGCCGATGTAACCTAAGGGTGCGTTCACACTGCGAGGCTTAGTGCTCAAATCTGATTTTTTCTCAGATCTGATTTTTTTGCCTAGCTGTTCACACTGTTGTTATAAATGTGGCCAATATCAGATTTGCAGTGTGAACAGATCATGGTCGTAAACTGACCCGCATGCGCAGAAGTATAGTTACGGACAACACAAAATGTCTAATTATATGCACACAATGTGTATACTGTATGAAGCACGTTGTCAGATTATGCTTAATATGACTACAGCCCTTTTCACAGACAACCGTGGTGTATTTCATGAACTGTAAAGGGTTGTTCTGCTACTACTAATGTGTATTTCGGCATTTGAAACCTAAAATAAATCCCTTGTGATTGAAAACACTGATCATTTGTGATTTATGACAACAGCGGTGCGCGTCTGTCTGACCACCGGTGTAGTGAACTCATCGAGGGTTAATGAGCAGCCGCAGACTGAACTGTGAAGGCGGAGTTGGTTTATCTCCGTTTGCAGTTGTTTTATTTTACTTCGTTATAAACAACAGATACGTGCAGATGGGGGGTTTGGGTGCTTGAGCTCTTGCCCTTTATTTGCTCTGAGATAATGTTCATCCTTAAGTTAAAGTGCCCCCTCCTTTGTGCATGGATCCTCTTTCCGCAAAACCCCCGATGCTCTTTAGCATCGCGAACATCCCGTGCCCCGATCGTTAAACAGAGTGGTTAACAAGCACCAGTTTTGCCTTCAAAATCTTTTTCAAAACGAACAACCAACTTTCTGTGGTAAAGTAATCGCCCTGTGTGTTATTCTACTATGCTGCAGAGGTGTAGATGATGTTTGCAGTACAGAATGATGACGTATGTTGCTCGAAGATTATGTAAAAAGTCACATGAAATCCGACATAACCGTTTATACTGTGGTCGCATTGCAAAACATCACATCTTTGTCTGATTTAAGACTACATATGAAAGTGACACAAATCTGAAGTGAAAAGATCAGATTCCATGCGGTTTGGGCTGTTCACACTGTCAAGACCTGAGTCACATATGGGCGAAAAGATCAGATTCGGTCCACATTTGCCTGCAGTGTGAACGTAGCCTAAGAGTGTTCGTGTGTCTGAAACTCTTCCCGCATTGATCGCAGGTACGCAGCTACTCTCCAGTGTGGATCAACATGTGGTCTTTAGGGGTTTCAGTTCACTTAAAACCCTTCCCGCATTGATCACATGTGTATGGTTTCTCTTCGGTGTGGACTCTCATGTGTTTCTTCAAATGGATTTTTGGTGCAAAACTCATCCCGCACTGATCGCACGTGTGCAGATTTTGTCCGGTGTGAATTTTCATGTGATACCTAAGGGTTCCTTTTGCTGAGAATCTCTTCCCGCACTGATCGCAGGAGTACGGCTTCTCTTTAGTGTGTTTGTTCATGTGATCTTAAAAGACTTCTTTTTGCACAAATCTCTTCCCACACTGATGACATGTTAAGGAATTATCTGCACTATGAATTTTCATGTGCCGGTTTACAGTTGGTTTGGATGACAATATCTTCCCACATAGAGGACAGGGGAACCTTTTTTTGGCTTTTTGTTTTAGTACATTTCCTTCTGTCTGTGAGCTGTTTCCAGATTTTTCTCCAGTTCTGACAGCATGATTTAGCTCTTCATTATCCTGTTTTTTTCCATCCCATCTAAAATAAAGTCAAAATCATCAGAATTTAAAATGATTCAAATGTAGATCCATATCTACAACTTTTATAAAAATAATAAAAAAAAACAACTGAGCCAGTGCAATTTGCACACTTCCCAGGAAACAATTTAGTGTTTAATAGAAATCTAATAGACATCTAAACGTAGACAGCTTGGCTAAAACAAGGCTAAACTTGAGCTGTCAGTGAAAATCTAATAGACATCTAAGAATAGCCCAAAACTAGACTTGTCATCAAATAGACAGATTAGACAGACTTTATATGTGTAGTCATTTATTTCTGTTTATATTCTAAAGAATGTTCGGGGGGAAAACAGCCATCAACATCTATAGTAGAAATGAAAAAAATACTATGGAAGTCAATAGCTGTGTTAATTTTTTGTGTTCAACAGAAGAAACTCATACAGGTTTGAAATGAGTGAAGGAAGAATAAATGATATTAATAATAATAATAATTTTAATTTTTGGGTTTTTAAGTTCAGAATATATCCTGTTTCCCTGAAGTGAGTGTTTTTAACAGCTTTAAAACTTCACACTGTATTCCAGTGGTCTCAAACTCAATTCCTGGAGTGTCGCAGATCTGCAGAGTTTAGCTCCAACCACCTCCAACGCACACCTGCTTAATAGTCTCTATTAATCTTGAACACCTTGATTAGTTGGATCAGCTGTGTTTGATTAGGGTTGGAGCAAAACTATGCAGAGCTGCGGCCCTCCAGGTATCGTGTTTGAGACTGTATTCCATTTCATAGTTTCCATGGCAACACATCAAGCTTCAGTTATTAAAGGGAGGGGTCAATTTGAAATTTTGTATTTGAAATTCTGTCAGTTACATTCTAAATTCCGTACATTCTAAATACTGTATGCGAAACAGAACTGCTTAAAGCAGTGGGTGTTTAAACTCTGTGCTGAGGGTCTGGTGTGCTGGAGAGTTTAGCTCCAACCCCAATCAAACACACCTGAACCAGCTAATCAAGATTATAGAAACTTCCTGGCAGGTGAGTTGAAGTAAGTTGGAGCTAAACTTTCCAGGACACCGGCCCTCCAGAACTGAGTTAGAAACCCCTGGCTTAAAGGATTCATGTTCATCAGAATCATTTATTTCAAGAGTTCACACTTAGCTGATGATTGATTATAAAGCATGCTTGGCATGCTGTCCCGGGAGAGAGCCCTAAGTTCATAATATCCTGGAGCCCGGGGCTCCTTCCCATTTGCAGGGCAAGAGGGGAGTTTCAGCTCAGGTAGGTCTCAAAAACTCCCCTGCTTACTTATGGCAATATTAATGGCAAATTAGGGATTGCTATGGAAAGATATATTGCTGACTAGAGCTCATCTATGGTGCCAATTTGGTTTGGTCAATTCACCTATGTTGCATGTCTTTGAATTGTGGGAGAAAACCCGAGAACCTGGGGGAAACCCACGCAAGCACGGGGAGAACATGTAAACTCACACAGAAATGTCTATTGGCCTGTTAAGGACTTGAACCAGTGACATTCTTGCTGTGAGGCAACAGGGCTAACAACTGGGCCACCGTGCCACCCTATCTAGGAAAAGAAAGGAAGAGCAGGGGTGGAAAGGGGGATTCTTCAAGACAAAGATGACTGAGGTAAGAAACTCTGGTATTTATAGTGAATCATCCGATTAGTAAATCATGCGTTAGCTAATGTAGGACCAGCCATGGTCAATCATAAGCATGTGATCTTCTTGAAAAGAGTATATAAATAAACTTCAGAAAGAATCGAGAATTATCACCAACCTCTTTGAACTTCAATATCTTCAGGTTTCATTCTGTTGTGTTCTTCTGTGCTGTCTGATGGGCATGTTGCTGGTATTTATACAAGCATTTTGTCGTTTCTGATGCGTTTTTAAGTGACTTTGTTGTCTGAAACTCTTTCCACACAAAGAACACATGTAAGGCTTCTCCTTTGAATGAGCTTTCAAGTGATTATTTAGGGACGTTGTCCAAAAAAAGCTTTTACCACACTGATCACAGTGAAATCGTCTTTCGCCAGAATGAGATCGCACATGCAGTTTTAAAACATTCGCACAACTGAAACTCTTCCCACACTGATCACAAGTGTACGGCTTTTCTCCAGTGTGGATCATCGTGTGCATATTAAGGTAACGTCTTTGCGTGAAACTCTTTCCGCACTCATGACAAATGTATGGTTTCTCTCCGGTGTGAATCCTCTCGTGTATTTTTACACCTTCTGAGCGTTTGAATCTCTTATCGCAGTGTGAACACTTGTACGGTTTTTCTCCAGTGTGAACTCTGCAGTGCAGCTTCAGTTCGGCATCTGTAATAAAGGATTTTCCACAATCAAAGCACATGTATTGCTTTGCATCACCATGTCGTTTCTGATGTGATTTTAGGTAACTCAGCTGACTAAAACTCTTTCCGCAGAAAGAACACACGTGAGGCTTCTCATCAGTATGAATTTTAAGGTGGGTCTTAAGGGCATCTGCCCCTAAAAATGTTTTCCCACATTGATGACAGTTAAATGGCCTTTCTCCAGAATGAGAAACCAGATGGGATTTAAAAGTATTTGCGTGTGAAAAACCCTTACCACACTGATCACAGGTATGCGGTTTCACTCCAGTGTGGATTTTCTTGTGACGTCGAAGACATTGTTTGTATATAAAACTCTTCCCGCACTGATCACAAATGTGCGGCTTCTCTCCAGTGTGGATCATCTTGTGATCCTTAAGGCTTTCTTTGCGTGCGAAACTCATCCCGCACTGAACACATGTGAACGGTTTCTCTCTAGTGTGGATTTTCATGTGTTGGTTAAGATGTATTTTTCGTGAGAATGTTTTCCCACACTGATGACAAGTGAGCAGATTTTCTCCAGTGTGGATTTTCATGTGATCCTTAAGGGTTCCTTTCACTGTAAAACTTTTCCCGCATTGATCACAGGAGTACGGCTTCTCTCTGGTGTGTGTTTTCATGTTATCTGGAAGGACTCCTTTTTGTGTAAAACTTGAACTTGCGAAAGATTTTTCTCCAGTCTTAACATGATGATGCTTCTCCGCCATTTCATTTAATTCTTCGCCATCATGGTTCTTGTCCATAAGCTCTAAAATGAAAGTAAAAAAACTAATTTAACAGAATTCAACAGAAGATGTGTGTTAAACCTGGGGCTCTGCCATTAATATAAGGTGATTTTAATGCACATTTTGTCAGTAAAGCAGGTTCTACTAAATACTTTTATACATATATATATTTTTATTTCTTATTTGCACAGTTAAAAAACTTACCAATGAAAATATAGCACATAAACAATCAACTAAACTTCTGAATTTTGAGTAAAATTTAAATCGTCAAGCAGATTCCAGTTAGGTCGCTCTATGCAAATACCCTAGAGCAGATGCTAGCCAATCATGTTAAGCAACACTGGAAAAGTTATGTGATTGGCTGTTGTCCTCTGCGAAGCGTAGACTCTGACATATTTTGCGAATGAACTGTAAAGCACACAGAAACCATGAAGTGCGCAGTCGCGGAGGTGTGACAAACTTTACAGCGTGTGTAAATATCCTAGGTAATTACGATGAGGATGTGCAGTAAGGAGACGTCTGATAACCAAGATGACCCAGTAATTGAGAAAAATGCCGGACTTGAGCAGGATTTTGAGCAGGATTTTGAGCAGCTTTTTAGCGCGCACAATCATAGCGAAAAAATATGCATCTGAGCAAGTTTTGGACAGTGTAAAAAGGCTTACACTTGTCTTGAGTGCGTTGTTGTTATAACTTTACATGAACCTGTGTGCTGAGGACAAATGCATTACTTCTGTACTAAAATATCTGTTATTGTTACATTCTTACCAGAATGTGCAGTGATGAATGTCCTGCAAATAAATAGCAAAATGTGGCATGTTGCAAAATATTTGCATCTTGTGTTTTATTGATGATGTCACCAGCAACAAGTCAACGTCAACTCGACTTTGATAACATTAAAGTCGACTTCCAAAAATCTAAAATCGTTCAACCCCTAATATATATATATATATATATAAAACTTTAAAATTGTTGTTTACATTATTTTCCACTTGTTTCCCATTCACTTTGAATGAGTAACGTCAACCGTTGCCGAAATGAATTGTGGATCCGTCGGCGCTGCTTCTGTGGTGCTTCTCGCTGAAGAAGTTGGGAATTTCTCAACTTTTCAAGTGCCAACGGAAACATCAGCCAATCAGATCACTTTATGCAAATACCCCAGCTCAGACAGTAGCCGATTGCAAACTAACTTTATTGGCTGACGATGCTATGACAATCGCGTCAACCCCCACTTCAGTTACGCCCACCGTCAAGCAATGATGCTGAAGCCCAGTGTGAATCGGGCGTCATAGTTCACTGAAAAACGTTAATGACATCGAGATAATTATTATGATGACAGATGTTTGCGTAGCTTCTCTGTGAACTACAGCTCTGTGTGGTAAATGCTACATGTGAAATCATCACATTTAACAACGTTTTTGCATTTATTTGAAATATATGTCCCTGGAACTTTCTGAACATTTTGTACACTGATCTACCACAATATTATTAATGATTAATAAGCTATGACAAGCTATAATAATGATCTCTATGCTGTTATCAAAGTTATTGTGAATAAAGTTTCTTACATAGCACACTCTAAAAAAATTTTATTGAAATTAAATTACATTTTTAAATGACATGTTATGATCCGGAGGAAGAAGAAACAGGACCATATGAACTGTAACAGTTACTGACAAAGTCCCAGTCTCTGCTGCTCCTTCAATAGCAAACGGCCGACGAATCCCGCGTTGCAGCGTAAGGTATTGTATCAAAAATCTGAAAAATTACAGGAACAAAGACAGCACTGGGTTGGCTATACTGTGGTATTGTTGTGAAAATGAACTTTAACCCTTTATTCCCCACAGCCGAATCTCCATCTGTCAGTGATCGTCATCTTTGCGTTATGATCAGTCCTGTGATCCCCCACGCCTCCGCTAGTGTGTGGAGGGAAATCGCGTGCACATTTTACCGGAACTGGAAGTACATATTTGGTGATGTACCATATCGACATTGACGCGATCAAACAAATTCATTTAGAGCTGTGTTACACACTGCATGGAAGGTCATTTTTAAACATCCATAATAGGGGCTCTTACTGAAGAATGAAAAAATAAAATGCTAACCTCTTTGTTTGTCAGGATCTTTAGGCTTCATTCTGTAGAATTCGAGATCACTCATGTTCTCATTGTTTTTTCATGAAGGCTCATGGCAATATTCCAGCATCTATTGGAGATACTTTAAGATGAGCTTCACTAAAGATGACTATGTAGTACTGTAGCGGCAGATCTGCAAACAAATAACAAATACAGCAAACACAAAAATGTAACAATTCACACATTACTGTAAAGTTAATACATTTGTGTATTTCTGTTTATTAATCTGCCTTCATGCTTTTTGATTATTTTGTCCATATTGAGCTTGAGTCCTTCACTTTTTAGACAAAATGTAACATAGGCCATGATCATAGATAGAACATAATGAAATGCTGTTAAAATACTTATGATATGCATGTTGTAAAATACATGTTTCTTAAAACACCATCTATAATAATTAAGGATTTAAATTAATATAATTACTATATGCCCAGAAACTAGAAAATTATCACGTCAGAATGTTTTAACGTTAATTCATTCAATTTTTAACATCATTGACGTTGATTTGCAAATGTATTTCTTGTGAACAGGATTAAAGTCTTGTAAAGCTTAAAGCTTTAATTTAAAGCAGGTTACTTGTGATTTGGCTAAACAATATTCGTGTTAACGATTAAAGTCAATAAAAACGAATCGGTTTTAAGATAAATGACAACAGCCATATTAATTCAATTGTTTGAGCAATACTGTAAATTCTACACATCAACACAACCCTACATACATAGACATACATAAAACACACAAAATTGATAACATTAACAGACGTTAGTGGATTCTAACCCAAGTGCCTCGAGTAGCCTCCAAATCTACTCGATTCTTCTGACAGCAAACAGCGCAAAATACACACAGCGATGTAGCCAAATAGCACAATAAAGATATGACCACGTCAAAATGTTGCAAAGTATTTACGCTAAATATATAGTACTCTGTGGACTGCTCACCTCTGGCTTTGTTTATAAGTGTGGCTAGGCTGACTGCGCATGCTCATTCATTGTATCACGAAACGCCAGGGGCGACTCGTCAGCAGGAAGTAGCCGCGGGAACGCGCTCTGTGGGGAAAGGACTAGGTGGGGTACAGCTGCGGATACTCACATAAAAATAGCATATCTTTTGCGACAATGTACAACATTACTAATTTTACGTTACTGTGATGGTTGGGTTTAGAGTTGGGCTAGGGCTAGACGTTAATAAAATACAATTTAATATGTAATTTAGCACATAATATGGATAATACTCGGTATAATTACTGTATTTACGGTACTGTGACGGCTGGGTTTAGGGTCGGGGTAGGAGTAGACGTTAACACGGTAATTTGATAAATAATAATATAGAAATATCAATGTAAATAATTAACATTGACACATATTATAAATAATTCGCGTTACTTTCCACCCGAAGCCGTATCCCTTCTAGCATCAACCCTCGTGGAAGTTCTGTTTATAAAATATTTGTAAATTATATGACTTCGTTAATGTTGACCATTAAGCAATAAAACTTTTGCTTAATGTTTTAATACACGTAACCAAATCCCACATTGTGAGAAAACTTTTTAGAAATTTATAAAATTAAGATTTATTACTTGCATAAAAATATAAGTGAACATTTATTATTCTTGTTGTAACCTCCTCTTTTCTATTTCACCCTCCAGATATTTTCTACTAGTGAAGTATTTTTTAAACAAAACTACTTTTTTGTTCCATTTAATTTGCCTTATTAACCTTAATATATATTTGTTTCTGTTTTTATTTTTCCTGTTATAAACTACTATTATATTATTATTATATACTTATTATTTTTTATTCATATTATTCTTTAAAATGCCAGGGGGTAGCAGCTAGAACACGCTCTTGAGAAGTTGAACTTATTTATTTTTGCAGTTCAGTTAGTCTTTTCATAATCTCTGAAGGAAAACTACACAAAGTAAATGAACTAAACATACATGCAACCATACATTCAATATGAATATTAGACCTATTTTCACAAATTTATGTTTTATAACATTTATGTTCTGCAGCATCACTAATAAGGAATCAAGAATAAACACCTCCACAGGTTTCATTGACTACTATAATTTTTTTAATACTTTATACAGAGGGAAATGGCTTTGAGTACAAAAAAATGCTACAAAAATAAATATTAAACGTTTTTAACAATAATATTAATATAAGTTCAATTAAGCCCTAAGTGAAGTTTATTTATAAACTAACTTTGAGAGTATCACATGCTTATGATTGACCATGGCTGGTCCTGCATTAGTTAACGCATGATTCACCAATCAGACCATTCCTAAGTCACCATAAATAACCAAAGTTTCTTACCTCAGTCATCTTAGTCTTGAAGAATCCTCCTTTCCACCCCTACTTTTCCTCCCTTTTCCTTGATAAGGTGGCATGGCGGCTAAGTGGTTAGCACTGTTGCCTCACAGCAAGAATGTCACTGGTCAAGCCCTTATCAGGTCAGTTGATGTGTGGAATTTACATGTTCTCCCCGTGCTTGCGTGGGTTTCTCCTCACCATCCAAAGACATGCGACTTAAGTTAACAGTGGGGGAGTTCTTGAGAACTACCTGAGCTCAAACTCGCCTCTCACCCTACATACTGGAGGGAGCCCCAAGCTCGAGGATCTTATGAGCTCAGGGCTCTCTCCCGGGACAGCATGCTTTATAATCAATCATCATCTATGTGTGAACTCTTGAAGTGGCACTGGCAACAACAATGGTTATAAATGTGTTAAAGAAACAGCAAGGACACTAGCTGAACATTTGAATTATTTATTAATAAATACAAAGTATAAAATCACTACATTGGACATATCACAACATATGAAGTTGACCATACAATCATTTAAATAAAAATGATTAGGCCAAAAAAACTAAATAAAACTTTCACTTTGTCAAAGTAAATTAGTAAATTAAACAAATGAATAAATAAACTGCAAGTTGTAACAGAGTATTTGTACAAAAATATAAGACATGTTGCATAAAAACTTTACATTATTTTTTAAGTGCGAAACAAACAGAAATAAATATCAAGTAAAGTGAAACCTTTAAGAGAAGCATAAATGCAAACTGCAATAGTGATCTGGCAAATTGATTATTTCAATATCAATAAGCAGGGTACTAAAATTGCTTTTGAAAGAGAACATGTTTTTACTTTCACCTTCGTTTTCAAATCCACACCTGCTCTGTGTAAAGGGAGTGGCAACCTTGACTGCAAATTTCACAAGATGAGACACTAATATTTGACTGATATTAGACTAGGCAAGAAACTTTTTTGATTTCTACCTTTCAAAATAATTTTAAAACTATTGATTTTTTAGCACAATTTTTACTAAGTGTTAAATTTTCTTCAGTGATGCGTGATTAATTTTTTTCCCCTGTGCAAATAAATTTATGCCAACAGACCAAATAAAAATATAAAAATGAAAATTGGATATAATGAAAATTTATACAATCAATATAAAATACTGAATTATTGGACTAGCGTTCTATAGCAATAAACTAGCAAAGCTAATAGTTACACTATGCCAAATTTTAAATTGATGCATTTGGCAGACGCTTTAATCCAAAACAACTTGTATTGCATTGAAGGCACACATTCTCTCAGTTGCTGAGGTGCTTTCCGTTGGGATCATACCGTCAACCTTGGCATTACTAGCACCATGCTCTATTATTTGAGCAACAGGAAACTTGGACCCCATCAAACTGCACAGAAAAAGCACACAATCAAAAATGAAAGTCAATGACAAAAAGAGTAACATGTTTAATAAATTAGTAGTTGAATTAACCAATTATCCTTAGTGGATGATGACTGTGCGTTATCTACACAGACACTGAAACTGAACTAAATACCTTTAAAGTTTTCCACCAGCTTGGTTTTTATAGTGACCACATTTTTGACCACTTTGTTTCTCAGAAATGAGACGAAATTGAAGCTGGAGAATTCACCACAGTACAGAAGTCACAAAGTCTATTTTAGACTCAATTTTAACAAAAAAAACTGCACTTTGCCTTTAAAGGGCAGTATAAGGACATAATCTGACAACCTAGGCTCATTATTGATACGTACCCCTGTATACATTTATGGACAGTGCAAAATATGTCCCAGGAGCTACCTTTTTGCAGTTTTTGTTTTTGTAAATCCACCAGAGGATGCTGTGTGTGCTTTTCCAGATCTCAAATTTATCTCACCAGTGCCATTCGCGCCTGCTGTTCTCATGTAAATACACCAGAGCCCGCTGTCGACTGACTGACCGACCGACCGACTGACTGACCGACCAATACCCCCACCCACCCCCTTCCCTAAACCCAACTGATAGTGTTTTCAAAAGCACCGACTGACCTGCCTACCGCCTTTCCTTAACCCAGCCGACAGTATTCAAAAGCAATCCAGAAAAAGAAAAGCCCTTGCGGCCCCGATTTTTAACATGTTTTCAGATCTTACCACATTCTCACCCTATTATTTACTTATTTTATTTTTTTCTTTTTCTTTTACCTGTTTTCTGTAACCATTCTTCACCAAATCCACTCATCACGGTCAACTTCTCCGTGTCTCAAGTCCGCCAACGTACGTGGCGAGCCACTGTACAAACTAGTAACAGTGGAAAAGCCATCCACAAAGGAAATAAGCGGTCAGATGGTAGTGTGAAAAGAAACGTCTACCGCACCGTAGTGTTCGTTTTACATACGAAATGCAGCCATACGTAGCTCTGGCTACACAATTCACGTTCTTCAGAAATGTATACATGAGTACGTTTTCACAATAAGCCTGTGTTGAAATATAAACAGGAACTACTTACTGTGATTTCAAGCAAGCATTTTTCGTATGACCGAGTAGAGAAGATAACTGCGTGAACCTTTTCCCACAAGAATCGCAGTGATATCGCTTTTCTCCAGTGTGGATCCTCTCATGTATCTTCAGATATTCGGGCCGTTTAAATGTCTTGTCACAGTGGGAACACTTGTATGGTTTTTCTCCAGTATGAGCGCTCTGGTGTACTTTAAGCTCATAATCTGTAAAGAAAGTCTTCCCACACTCAGTGCACATATGATCCTTCACACCGCTGTGTCTTTTCTGGTGCATTTTTAAATTGCCCATCTGTCTGAAACTCTTTGCGCAAAAGGAACATATGTAAGGCTTCTCCTGTGTGTGAACTCTCAGGTGATCCTTCAAGGCATCGGCTCTAAAGAATTTTTTACTGCACTGGTCACAGTTAAAAAGTCTTTCTCTTGAATGAGTACGCAGATGCTCTTTTAAAACACATGACTTTAAGAAACTCTTCCCACACTGATCACAAGTGTGCAGATTTTCTCCGGTGTGGATTTTTATGTGATCTGTAAGGTTCTGTCTTCGTGTGAAACTCTTCCCGCATTGCTCGCATGAGTGTGGCTTCTCTCCGGTGTGGATTTTCATGTGTGCGTTAAGGGCTCCCTTTTGTGTGAAACTCTTCCCGCACTGAGCACATTTGTGCGGCTTCTCTCCAGTGTGGATTTTTATGTGATCATTGAAGATTTGTTTTTGTTTGAATCTCTTCCCGCATTGATTACACGCATACGGCTTCTCTCCTGTGTGTATTTTCATGTGCGCGTTAAGATTTCCTTTGTGTGCAAAACTCTTCCCGCACTGATCACACATGTACGGCCTCTCTCCAGTGTGCGTTTTCATGTGCTCCTTAAGGTTGCCTTTATTTGAGAAAATCTTCTCGCACAGATCACATGCATACCGCTTTACCTCATTATGAAACTGTATGTGAAGATTAAGACTTTGTTCGCATAAAAAACTTCTTCCACACTGAGGGCAAATGTAACATATGGTCTCTCTACTTGGCAATGAGGCACTTGTGAGTGTTTCTTCGATGTTGATGTCATGATGTTTCTTCGCCAATTCAATCAGTCCCTCAATCTCCTTGTTCTCTTCAATCAGGTCTAAAATTAAAGTGAAAGTATGATTTCAACTCTTTATTCGGTACTCATTAAAATACTCGCTTGATTAACTCTGGAGTGTTACTAGAGGTTATTACCAGTGGTCTAAAGTAACTAATTACAAATACTCAAATTACTGTAATTGAGTAGTTTTTCTGAGGTATAGTAATTTTGTAAGTAATTTTTTTTACTTTTCCTTAAGTACATTTATACTGCTGTATTAGTACTTTTACTCGACTACTTTCCTTCAACCTGCAGTCACTACTTTATTTTTCCTTGTCTATGGGGACTAGAAAAATCCATCCTATGATTCCTGTCCAATCAAATCACATATAGTAGGTAAATCGCATCATAATGAACTACCTGAAGACATGGGTGATTTATAATTGCAGCAAACTGTTAGGAAGCAATAAAAGTGTCCAAAAAGATGTCCAAAATCTTGACACGGAATGACTCAGAGACTGTTTAGATGCATGTCACTTATGAGAAGATGACAGATGTTTACTGTATGATGACCGAAATGGCCTTAAACACCCAGCAGGCACAAGACGTCAACAGATTGAAGTTGTACCCTATCGTCATGGGGACGTTGCATTTTGTTTGGAAATGAAAATTGGGTTGACATCAGAACTCAACGTCAGGTTAACGATGTCAATGTCCAACATCCATTCTAAAACCAACCATATATCTACGTCTAATAATGTTACAGCTTGACGCTGTGTGGACGTTACCATTATGACATCTATCAGACAATGGATTTTGGTTACCATACCTGTCGAATAAATGTCAGTATTTGAGGTCAATATGACGTTGGTTTAAGATGTTGGCTCGACATTGGATTTTGGTCACTTTCCAACACAACACGTAAATCAATCAAATATCAACGTCATTTAACGTTATTATGGGACATCAAAATAAAGTTGTGCTTAGATGCTGACTAGACATTGAATTTTGGTCACCTGATATCACAATCTAAATCTAACCTAATATTAACGTCTAATGATGTTGTGTGCCTGCTGGGCAATAACTAGATTCACTACAGAATGTTACGTTTACACCAAATCGCACAAATTACATGTAAACACATCAGCTATTCACAGCGTAATACTCAATACTCTTGAGTACTTTTAAAAGGGCTACTGTTTACTCATATTTTGAGTATTATTTACAACACTTTTACTCTACTTGCACTACATTTTTAGGCAAGTAATGGTATTTTACTTGAGTATGTTTTTCAGTACTCGTTCCACCACTGGTTATTACATTACATGACTTTTATGACTTTAAATATATTTATATACACTCACAAGCCACTTTATTAGGTATACCTTATTATTACTAGATTGGACCCACTTTTGCCTTCAGAACTGCCTTAACCTCCTAGGGCCCAAGTGACAGCACATTTTTAGCTCTTAAGTGGCTATTTAAAATACTTTGAATGTTTTATATGTTGTTACAGACATACAGTGTCATCCTACAACTGTTTTGAAGCATATGAAATGTCCCAAACCCTATTTTTAACTGTCCAAAATGGGAAAAAAAAATTTTTTTACTCTCTGATAGTCAAAGCAAGTAAAAAAAAAGTTCTATGTTAAATATGCATAAAAGAAAATTTGGGAAAAAGTGTTTTATGTAAATTCGGACCACATATATAGACATAATTTTTCTCTAAAAGTACCAAAAGATGATACTTGGCTGATTTTTATTCTAATTAGGTTCCAATAAGTCCAAATAGCAAAGAGAAATAAAAAATGCATGTAAAAAACACCTTGGGCCTTAAGAGGTTAATCCTTCATGGCATAGATTCAGCAAGGTACTGGAAATATTCCTCAGAGATTTTGGTCCATATTGACATGATAGTGTCACGCAGTTGCTGCAAATTTGTGAGCTGTACATCCATAATGCGAATCTCCCATTCCACCACATTCCAAAGGTGCTCTATTGAATTGAGTTATGGGGACTGTGGAGGCCATTTGAGTACAGTGAACTCATTGTCATGTTCAATACCATGGCGCGTTATCCTGCTGGAAGTAGCCATCAGAAGATGCGTACACTGTAATCCCCGCTGTTATCTGTACTAAAGATATTAAGTTAATATAACTTGACATTATTTAAAATACCACATTTTGTCATCACAACTTAAACAGTTGTGCTTAACTTGTGCTTAACATTAGGCAGCAAAAAACTTGTAATTAATATTCTAAGTTCTCTAAGCTTAACATTTTAATTTCTTTAAACGATTCACCGTGTCTCTGTTTAAAATGATTGGTTGCGCTTGAAACTCTGCCTTGACAACCGTGCTGATTGGTTGATGTTATATGGCACAAGTTGTCATTTTGCTAGTGATGATGAATTTTGCTGAAGTGCAGCAGGACAGAGGCACTACCTGAATCCATCTGATGAAATAGAAAAGTTTCATGCAGGGACGACACGGTGGCGCAATTGGTAGTGCTGTCGCCTCACAGCAAGGAGGCCACTGGTTTGAGTCCTGGCTGGGTAAGTTGGCATTTCTGTGTGGAGTTTGCATGTTCTCCCCGTGTTGGTGTGAGTTTCCTTCAGGTGCTCTGGTCTCCCCCACAGTCTAAAGACATGCAGTATAGGTAAATTAGATAAGCTAAATTGTCCATAGTGTATGAGTGTATGTCCTGGTCCTCCTGGTTGGGGGTTGAGTGTTGGGCTAACAAACCACTTCGTAAAAATTGGATGTTACGAAACACCAGCATGGTGCGGCTAAATATCAACTTTGATATAAACAGCCCTCGGAGTAAGTAAGTAAAGTATATAAAAGCTGAAAATGTTGGAAGTTTAGTCTATTAGCCATTTTATGTTATCTGTACTTAAACATTTGAGTTAATTCAATGAAGAGACCACACTTGGTCAACTCAATTCATTAAGTTGTTGATTTCCCATTACTCAAAGAAACTAAGGGAATCACTTTCCTCAATTAATTTGAGTAGCCTCAACTTATTAGGGTTTACAGTGTACACTGTGCTCATAAAGGGATGCACATGGTCAGCAACAATACTCAGGTAGGCTGTGGCATTGACACGATGCTCAATTGGTATAAATGGGCCCAAAGTGTGCCAGGAAAATAGCCCCCACACCATTACTACACCACCACCAGCCTGAACCGTTGATA